>PVIH01016590.1:0-45049 GCA_004025045.1 Sigmodon hispidus
TAGTAGATTCCCTGAGCAGCAGGGGCTGCGGGTGTGGCCAGGTGCAGAGTTCAGCTGCCCCTCTTTTTTTTTTTTGTTTAATCAGCCTTGTGAGGTTTTTCTTGAAACTGAATTTAAGGCTGCCTTGAGAAGCATGTCCTCATTTGGCTGTCCTCAAAGGAAAACCCCAAAGCACCGACATCCTGGAGTGGAATAGCAGACAAATATGCTTTAATTATTTGACTGAAACACATCACAGGGATAATCTAATTTTCCCTCTCTATTGCAAAGAGTATAGGTTACTAATATTCTTTCTCAAGGGCACATTCTCAGGATGCTGTGTGGACCACAGCCCTTGCTCTTCCTTTTCATACCCGGTGTCACCATAAAGAATATTGCAGCATGCAGCTTTGATTGGCTTCCAAAGAAGAAAAAAAGACTCTTAGGAACAGAGGAGATGATGGAAAACTGTGCTAGGAAAAAATAAAGCTTAGATTTTTGTGACCTCAAAAGATGTCGAGATTTCTCCACAGCAATGAGTAGCTCTACAGCAGGCACTAGCTGCCTGTCCTCCCAGTGACCTCAGGTCTGAAGCTATCTGTCTGAGACAAGGTCACATGCACACACTGAGGGCTCAGGCCCCAAAACTGTCCTCATGTCAACTCCGCTTTATAACTTCTGAATAATCAGCTATAAATTGAGGCTCAATTGGCTCATGTGGTAGAGGGGCCACAGAACTCCGGGAAATATTGTAGCTACATTTACTTGTTCAATAGAAATGGTATTTTTGACAACGTAAGCAGGCATCCAGGGGAGGGGCTCTACCGGATGAGGTCTGCAGGAGTCCCAAGTGCTTGAGTATGTGTGTCTGTGGACCTTGAGTGCTGGCTCTGTTATCCTTGGCATATGACTGGATCCTCACTTTCCTGCAAGCCTCCACGTGCCCAGTTGTCTAGGAGCTCCTGAGCCCTGTGCTTCAGAACATGCTACAGCACATCCATGATCAAAACATGGGCAATCGGGCCATGAACGGATAGCCTGCAATGCTGATGCACCCAGTGATGAAACCTAGCAAGGACCTTCTGAATCTTCTGTGGTTTTTCTGTGCAGCATCCCTTCCCATCAACACAAAGTAGAACCCCTTCTGTAACAGAGAATGTCTTTTGTTTTTAATTTCTTGATTAATTAAGTTTATAGATAATTTCTCTCATGTACAAAATACAGAGTAGCGACTTTTAGTCCACCCCTTCCTATCACCCTGTCAGGACTCTTCCTACACACACACCCTCATATGTTTGACTATTTTGTTTCATGACCCACTGAGATGAACCAGGGCCGCCTGTTGAGTATGACTTCAGAGTTATCTGTTGCAGCCTGATGGGATCAGCAGTTTTGAGGCAACTAGAGCCGTGTTTCCCATTTCACTGAGTCCATCTTTAACAATAGTTCAGACATAAAGAGTAAGACCCCATGGGGCCCTCCCCTTTCTTATTGATAGAGATGATCTTGTGTGGGCCCAGTGTCCACACTGACGTCATTGTGAGTTACTAATTGGAATATCAAGTCCTAAGAAGACAACCTCAGGATGTCCTTAAGTGGAGTTTACCTTTTTTGAGACAAAAACTCTCATTGGCCTAGAGCTCACCAGTTATACTAGACTGGCTGGCTAGCAGGCCCAGAGGTCCCCCACCTTTCCCTTCCCAGCACAGAAATTACAAGCATATACCACTTGCCCAACATTTATGTGTGAGTCCTCAAACTTGCTAGGAAATTAAGTACTTGACCCTCTATATGCCCAGCCTCAGAGAGTTTCTTATGGCTAGCTCCTCTTCAAGAAGAATGAGAAATATTGAGATAATTTTAGTTTCTATGATCAATCTTGAGGACAAGCAATTCTGGTTTATATGTCCTGCCTTGGGGATAAAAAGATAAGTGGGTCACAGAGGAAAACTGCTTCTGAGACTCCAAGTGCTCCCCGTGGCTCTGACCATTTAAGGAATTCAAAAGGTGATGGGAGTATTGAGCCTGGCACCATGGATAACAATGAAAAGTGCCATGTCACAAGAGGGAAAATCCATGGCATAAACCCACCGAAATAACTGGAATTGGGTGGGGCCACCCTAACAGAAGGCAGCTGAGTAGCATTTGGCACAAACTGAGGGGTCTAGAAGAAGACTGCTGACTTGAAATGATCACAGACCAGATGTATGACTTTGGGCAAGGACTTCGTAACCTCTGCACGCTGATTTTCTCATCTACAAATGAGAGATCATAACCATTCCTGCTTCATGAGAGCACCACATGAGCTAAAATAGGTACTTTGCATAGAGCAAGCAGTGCCTGGCAAGCAGCAAGGCACAGCAACAGCTTAGTGTGCAGTCTGTACACAATGCATACATTTCTAATCCATACAATATATGAATGAGACCTTCATACAATAGCTACTATATTAATTGATTTTCCCCAGAAAAACTGGATACTCATATATCCATCCATCATCATCCGTCTAACCAGCCATCATCTATTGATTCAACATTTATTCATCCTCTTTATTCATTGCACGAATTCTAGATAGTATTTGATGAAAACTCAGAACCAGATATTGGGGAAAAGCTGGAATATCAGAGAGATAAAACAGACCACAGTCAGTTTTCACCCAGGTAACTTCTCTGGCAGAATAAAGAAAATGCTATCTTCAATAGTCCTTGGCCTGGCTGGTCGCTCCTACAGAATGCCTGAATCTCTGCCTCTTTCTGCCTTAAATACCTTTCCCACCCAGTTGTTTCACTTCTGGGTTCAACTCTGCATTGTAATCCTAGAGTTAGCATTAAAAGTGTGAGCTACTACTGTTTGGTTGTTACGCCTTGAACTCACAGAAATACAGAAAGATCTCTGTCTCCTGAGTGGTGAGATTAAAGGTGTGGATCACCACTCTTGACCCTCACGGTTTGACTGTGGGTGAATCTGTTCTCTGATATTCCAGGCTGATTTTATTAAATATAAAATATATCACCATATTTATCATCCATACATTCATCTATTTATCCACCCATCTATAATCTGTATATTATCATCAACAGATAGAAAGGACAGAGGAAAAAGTTAATAACATAGCTATAAGAAGTGGAACAATGGATATGTGGATACTGATATGATATCAATAACATGATATGATAACAATGATACTGATAATAATGCCTCTTCTGACTTCTGCAAAAATGTACACACAGTGCACAGACAAAACTACTCATACACAAAAAGTAAATAACACGGGTGAAAAGCAACAACAGCAAAAGCCTGAGTCCTGCAGGATGAAAAGCCAAGCTGGGCTGCATAAATGAGAGGAAGCAACATTTTCTGCTGTATTAATAAGAAATTTCATGTCTTAAGCTCATAGGAGGCGATTCTCGAAGTTTTCTGCTCATGGTGATGCCATGGCTCTACCTTGAAAGTCTTTATGACCATGAGGGCCTCAATATGATGTTTTGTGGTTCTGAAGTTTTACATTAGACACATCACAATTTACAGAACATCTTTCCAGGAAAACAACAACAACAACAACAACAACAAAGCATTGCTTTGCACATAAGATTTCCCCAGTCACCTGTATCCTGACACTACCTGCTCCAATCAGAATTGGGACACTATCAGCCTTGACCTTACCCTGGCAATCATCACAGACTTGAAGAATCTAATGATAAGCAGAACAGTAGCAATAATAATAATAATAATAGCTAACACTTAAAAAATCCAGCCCAAATGCTGTCTGCAGCCTACAGTTTCTAAATGTTTCACATCTTTTCACAAAATTCTATAGATTAGATTCTGTAACATCATTCCGGTTCAAAACTAAAGGAAGTGAGGCAGAAATTAATATCATACCAAAGAAAACGTCAATGTCTGTGATTCCACCTCAGGTGGTCTGAACCCCAATTCTGTGCTCTTCTCCATTATGTTATTATCCCCTAAAGGGTTGTGGCAAAGGGATCCCCAACCTGTAACTATACAAGAGCCACGGAACAATTCCAGGATGCCTGGGAATCCCTACGTCAGGCAAAAAGAATCCTCAAACTAACATATAATGTCTGAGACATAGTCATACAAATGACTACCCACAAATATCAAATGTGTGTGGGTAATGCTGTGAAAATAGAAACGTGAAACATTTAACACATTATTACTTTCACTTTAAGTTTCTCCGTCACAAATTCAGGGGAGAAACCCAAGCTCCTGGTGATGTGTCTAATTACAATCTCCTTTTCCCTTATTTTGACACACTGATAAATTTGCTTTTCTAAAATATTTTAGGGAAACATAAATCAAAAGGGTAAATGAGTATAAATTTTAAATAAAGGCACCATAAGTTTTTCTTGAAATATAGTGCAGAGACTAATGCCCACCACACACTGTAAGTGAACTGAAGGACGAATTTCGTAAACTGAAATGACATTCAGGTCCTGACAATTAACATTCAGGTCCTGAAGCAGGAGACCTGAATGTGCCTCATGATTTCTGCAATCTTTCACCAGAAGGGCAGCCATTTGTAGTGGGCACAAGAGCATCCTCAGAATGACACACTCATGTCTTAACACTTGGTACTGTGAGTGAGTGTGACCTTGTTTGGAACTAGGATGAGGTCTTTTCATTTCATCAAAGTAATGTAAGGTCATATTGAATATGAGTAGACCCTAATCCAGTATCTGATAGCCTCATAAAAAGAGAAAGGCAAGATAGTACAGAGGGAGATACTCCCCACCCCTTCCCTATGAAGTCCAAGAGAGACACATAAATATAATCACGTGATGGTGGAAGGAGAGTTTGGAGTCGCAGCCACACACTGAGTGCCAGCAGTGCTACACACTGAGGGCCAGCAGTGATGTCAGGAACCTAGCAGAAGGCAGAGGAGGCAAGAAAATATCTCCCCTAGAGTCTTGAGGGGCACAAAGCCCTGAAGAAACCTTGATTGCAAATGAGCTTTCAGCTTCCAGATCTGTGAAAGAAAAAAAACATCTATTGTTTGAAGTTAACCAGTTTGGGTAATGTGTTACAGGCACCCACAGGAACCTAATACATTTATTTTGCCTTCAAACCCTATAAAATTGGGGGTTTGCCTGTGTTTAACTTTATATAACTGGAACCATACAGAGCACACTGCTCAATTTTTCTTCTTTCACTCTGTGATGTTACTTGTAATTCACTCACTTTATTTTTTTGTAGAGTTGTAAATCTTTCATTCTTTTGTTCTCAACATTAAATCTAAACAAAAAGGCTTTTAGTGAGAGAAAGGCCAACACCATGGGAAGTTTACAAGCCACCTTTCCTTAAAGGCAAGGAACCTTAGTGTGCTGTCTTAGGAATAGCCTCACTAGTATATTTGAATGCTTGGCCCTTAGGGAGTGGTGCTATTTGGTAGGGATTGGGAGGTGTGGCTTTGTTAGAGTAGGTGTGACCTTGTTGGAGGAAGTGTGTCACTGGGAGTGGGCTTTGAGGTTTCAGATGCTCAAACCAGGCCTGTGGATCCAGATGTAAGACTCTCAGCTCCTTCCCCAGCACCATGTCTGCTTGTGTGCTGCCATGCATTCTGCCATGACAATAATGAACCAAATTTCTGAATGTAAGCCAGGCCAGCCCCAGTTAAATGCCTTCTCTTATAAGCGCTGCCATGATCACCGTATCTCTTTGTACTAAGAGAACACTGACCACAACACTTGTCATAGTATGAACAACAGCCATAGTATGGCTATGGTCTATGAAGACCACAACGTTTTTTGTCTTGAGTTCTATGTAGTAAGGCCCTTTAGGATTTCCCATTGCAGACTCCAAACACTGCAGGAGTCTTGGTGCTGAGGCCACTGCCTAAAAAGAGAATAGCATTTGGAGTTGTTTTGAGGAAATCTTATACTGGAAAAACAGGTAGACACAATTCTCAGGCATGTTACCAGTTTCTCTAGGCTTCCCTCTGGGACTGTGTGCTAAAGCTGCTAAGGTTTACCAGATACCTTCCTGTTGCTGGATTTAACAACCATAATAAAAGAAATAAAAAGTCTTCATACTGGAAAGAATGTGGGAAGGTATCAAAGGAAGTAACGACATTAGTTTGCTGGAGCATTAAGAACAATACACCCAATCAGGAGTGGGAAGGTGGTAGCTGGAGCAGCAGACACCAGATGACCAAGTCCAAAGTCTCCTCTTCCTCTGCAGACAGCCACTGTCTCCCCATACCCTCATGGCCTTTCCTCTACTATGTTCTGTATTCCCAATGTCCTTTGTGGACCTGAACTGCTTTTCTTACAAGGACAGGGGTCTGATTGGGTTAGGACCACCCTAATGGTCTCATTTTAACTTGAACTAATCTTTAAATTCACTTTTCCCAAATGCAGTCATATTTTAGATCCTGGGAAGGCATAGGGAGTGTGGGGGTGTTTTAAAGTCCAACATGAGTTTAAGAGAAGAGGTGCAGTTCTGCCCTTTCCAGTAAATTTATATTGTTTTTATTTTTAGCTTATGTGGAATTGCCTTCATCATAGTGGACTTTCATACAAACAGGTTTTAGATACTAATGCTGAATCCAACAAACCAGCCCTGGCCAATGCCATGTGCCATAGTCATTAGAAGCTGCCATGGCATAGCAGTTTGCTCTCTCCATTGGCCCAGGTTTTGTTTTGTTTGCAAAGGAGTTCTGATTTGAGAGTATAGATAGGAACCCACGCAGTGTTTTCAGTGTCTTCCATAGTGAAGTGTGACACCAGCATTTTCATCTGTAGCATTTAAAGCCCATTGCTGACAGTGACGACCACTTTAGAAAGAAAGTGTTACTCTCAGTAACATCCCAGCAGATATTCCTCAGGTTTATCCTTTCTCCTTTCTATAAAGCAGACCTCTTCCAAGGATATGCCTCAGATGCTCACTGTTGGTGATGGTGGTGGGATATTTCTTACTGTTTTGGGAACACTTGCTGTGTTTTAATCTGCTTGGTTGGGGTTTATTGAGAGGTTTGTAAAGAGAGGTTTTCATTATCATTACTGTATGAAAACAAATTCCTTCAAGGGGACCTTTGTTGGGTATCACATTACCAGGTGGTGTTCCTGGTCCTGGAGCTACATAGATGGGTCCCAAGGGGTTCAAGGCCCAGTAGATAACACAAGCACACAGCAAGTGATTTCCAGGAAGCCTAATAGATGCAGTGAGAGGTGTTCAACCTGGACTTGCATCTCTCTGAGAATTTTCCCATGTGGTCCTCAGAAATAGGATCCAGCAATGGTAAGCAGCAGTGATGTTGCCACTTAACACAGTGGATGGATGAAAGGTGGAAAGTAATTCCAAGTTTAGTGATACAGTCTCTATCTTTGGGAATTGTGATCTGTAGGTGTCTGTGATAATCACTTGAACAAAAGACGGTGATTTTTTAAACATATTTTTTATTGATTCATTGTGAATTTCACATCATGCACCCCAAGCCTGCTCATTTCCCAGTCCTTCCACATCTACCCTTCAACCTCATAGCATCCCTCCAAAAAATTAAAAAAATATTAATTAAGGATAAAACCAAACAAATAAACAACAACAACAAAAAAAAACCATTCACTCTTCCATCTTTCCAGCCTCTCAATCACCTCTTGTCTTAGTGGTATTGGGAGCTGTGATGTGGCACACAATAAGCCCTCTTGTCCAATTAGCTTTACTTGCAAATGTTCACTGCAATGAGTTCTTGGTCAAGTTCAAGGCCTCTTGTTTCTGGTTCACCATCAATACTGGATATCGTGCTATTGCCCATATCATGGAGATCCTGTGGCTATGGTTCCATAGAAACAGTCCCTTTATAGACTCTGGCAGGCCATAGATGGGGTAGATGTTGGGGTCTGGACCTGGGTGGTAGCAAATTTGGTTGGCCCAGGCCACTAGAACCACCCTAAGGTGAGTGACGACAGGCCAACTCTTCTGCTGCAATGGCCAACTAGGGGAAGGTCCATCTCTTCTAGGGACAAAAAGGGTGATGTCATCCAAACATGGCCTACAGATTTCAATACTAATGGTTCCTATGACCCTGTGGGAACATGAGTCATGGGAATCAACACAGACCCAGACATGGTCTTCTGCAGTAGCTCAGGCCTGGATATCACCACGGCCCTGGGTGGCGGCACAGGCCACCTAGATCAGTATGGTCCCAGTGGCAGCATGACCCTTGGACACCAATATGGTCTCATGTTTCTAACCAGAGCCTGAGTATCTGCATGGCCTTCAGTGGTAACAGGAGCCTTGAACATCAACTCAGACCCTGGCTGGTGTAGGGTCAAGGACCCAGACATGCCCGGGTAGTGGCCCAGACCCTGGACATCCACATAGCCTTCAGTGGTAACAGGAGCCATGAACATCAACTCAGACCCTGGCTGGTATAGGGTCAAGGACCCAGACATGCCCAGGTAGTGGCCCAGACCCTGGGCATCTACATAGCCTTCAGTGGTAACAGGAGCCTTCAGTGGTAACATAGACATAGACCCTGGCTTCAGTAGAGCCATGGACTCAGACATGGCCCTCAGCTGTTGCATGAGCCCAGATGTCATCATGGCCCCAACTGCAGCATGACCCTGGGACACTAACATGGCCTCAGGTGTCGGCCCAAACCCCAGGCTTATATGGTAACAGGAGCCATAGAATATCAACTCAGACTCTGGCTGGTAGAGTCACAGACACAAACATGGCCCTGGGCCCAGCTCAGCCCTGGATAACACTATGGCCCCTGGTAGTAGCACAAGTTACTCAGATGAGCATGCCCCAATGATTGCATGTCCCTCAGATATGAATATTACCATAGATAATGGCCCAAGTCCTGGGTATCCATGTGGCCTCTGGTAGCAACATAGGCCACAAATATCAATACAGATCTGGGCTGTGGTAGGACCATGAACCCAGTCATGGTCCTCAGTAACAGTCTTGGCCCAAATGTCATAATATGGCTCCAGATGTCAGTGCAGACCATTCAGATTGGCAGAGGTGGATTGACCCTCGGACACCTACATGGCCCCAGATGGCAGACCAGACCCTGGGCATTCTCATGTTCTTTAATGGTAAAGGAGCCACAGAGATCAACACAGACCTGGCTCTGGTTGGCCATGAACACAAACATGGTCTTTAGCTGCAGCTTGAGCCTAGATATCACCATGGCCCAGGTGGCAGTTTAGGCAGCTCAGATCAGCCTGTCCCAGGCAGCAGCATGGCTCTTGGAAACCAGCATGGATTCAGGTGGCTGTCCATTCCCCAGGCATCCGCTAAGCCCTCAATGGTAACTGAAGTCATGGACATCAACATAGACCCTGACTTCTGTAAGGCTTAGATACGTCTTCAGCCAGCCTGGGGCATGAAGACCTAGGAGAGCCTTTGGGTGTCTTTCACCCACCTGGGCCATGAGGACCCAAGCAGACCTGTGCCCAAAAACAGTGATTTTTAATAGCCATGGTTATCTTCTGCTTTCCTAGAGAAACAGATATCTTTTTATAAACAGAGAATAGAATTTATCTCAGAGATGCAAAGACATGCTATATACTAGTACTATGTACAAATGTGTGTGTGTGTGTGTGTGTGTGTGTGTGTGTGTGTGTGTGTTCTCACCATCCTGGGTTTTGTCTGGTCTTTCCTGATAAGCCCCTTGTTCTTCTTATACTAGGCTTGCACTATTAATGTTTGGGTCTGGGCAAGTCTTTGTTGTGGAGGGCTGTCCCATATACCATAATATTTTTAACAACATCCTTGATGCCTAGAGTAATCAGCAGATATATCTCCAGATAATGCCACTTGTCCCTGGAGGAGTGGGTGAGGGTGATTCAAAAATCTCACCACATGAAGAACCCCTACACGAGAGTGCATTTTACCACCTGCATCTATAGCCCTAGCTAAGTCCATTCTTGCCAGGAGGCTCTGGCCCTGAGCAGCACCAGGAACATTCACTGCAGAGAGGGCTTCCCAGACAGAGGAAGCAACTGGATTATTGTGCTAGACCCTTCAAATAGACATATAGGAAAAGTGAATTAGTTCTAACAAAGGGACCTTCAACTTCGCTGAACACTAACTCAGTCAGGAAAGTCTTCCAGAGATTTATGTCTGGGCAGCCTATAAATGAATGTATATATATTTATTTCATTATAAAGCACCCATGAAAAACCTTTCAGATTTGCCTATTAGTTTGTATACTAATATACAATTATGTCATGAAACACAGCAGAGGGCAATAGTGTAAAGTGAATAAAGTCCACCAGGAAACAGTAAGCAGAATTTAGCATAGTTAAATAGTTCTGTTGAGCTATAAAGTGGAATGAGGTACCTACATATTCTACAAATTGTAGGTGAATCAATCCTGAAAATATCAATGCTAACTTAAAGAAACAATCATAAAAGATCATGTAAAATGTGCTTCCATTTACATGAAAGTCCAAAACAAAGAAATCTATAGAAAGAAATATTACTTGCTGCTTAGGGCTAGTGAAAGATTCCCAACTGATAGGAGGCCCATAGTCAAGGATACAGTGCTTCTTTTTAGTGTGAAAAAAATATGCTCTAAAGTTTGGCAGTGCTGATGGTTACACATATTCATGATTCCATTCAAACTCACTGAATTGTGCACAGTAAGTAGGTGAATTATGTAATGTGTGCATTATATTGCAGTAAAGCTGCTCTCTTTGGTTTGGGTTGGGGAGCTGTCTGTTTATTTGATTGATTCATTTTAGGAGACTGGGTCCCTCTACATAACCCTGTCTGTGCTGGAACTCATTTTGTAGCCCAGGCTGGCCTTGAACTCAGTGAGATCTGCCTGCCTCTGTCTCCTGAGTGCTGGAATTAAAGTCAGGAGCCTCCGCCCCAGCTCTAAAGCTGTTTTGTTCTAATTCACATAAATAGAAGCTTCTTACTTCCTCTTCCTTCCTGTTCTGTCGGTGTCCTCTTGAGAAATCAGTTCTCATTAGGAGATCATAAAGACGATGGATCAGACTTCCACTTCCACATGTGGGCATCATCAGAGGCTGGACATCCTGCCACAAAACTGATATGATACTTAAGAAATTGTTTAACACTAGCTCCAGTGATGATGCAAAGAAATGTGGTTAAAGCAGGCACACTCTTTGTCAGCATGCAAATCAGCACAGTCACTTTACTGTTAGAACTGGCTCTATGATGTGTGCCCTACATCCCAAGAAAGGTAATTTCTTAGTATTTACTCAATAGAAATATGAATTAGAAGGCAGGAAGGAGACAAAAGGAAGTAGGTAATGAGTTCCAGAGGAGAAACAGGTAGGTTCTGGTGTTCCACAACACACAGAGCTGTCACTGATTCACACTAACGTATTACATATGCTATATGCATGTAGGACTACCTGCAGGTAAAGAGTTCAAAGTTCCAAACACGAAGAAACATTGAGGGAGAAACACTAACTACTCTGACTTGATCAGTGAACTTTGTATTCAATTGAATACATGCAATATATGCTAACCCTTGAACATCTTTAAATTGTATATAGAAGTAAATGCAGACATGTGAGCATTGAAGGCTGAGACCCAGAATGTTCACACAAGTGCTGTGCTGATAACAGCCCCAAACTAGAAAAAATCCATCAGAAAGAGAATGGGCAGGTATGTCATAAAACACACAGTGAAACTACTCAGTAGTGAGAGTGAATGAAATAATCCTATACACAATGAATGAATGAATTTCATAAAAGTATTTTGAGCAAAAGGAGCCAGACACATTCTGTGTAAGGAATACACACTATGTAATTCCACGGAGATGAGAAGCAGAAACAAGTTGGACTCACTCAGGATAGCCAATCAGTGAGCCTCAAGTTCAGTAAAAGACTGTCTCAAAAAAAAAAAAATGCAGCGCAAAACAGTGGAGAAGGATCCTGATGTCACCTTCCAGCCTCCACAGGTCGTTCATGCACCTGCATGCATGCCTGCAGACACAGATACATACAACACATAGGAGGGAGGGACGGAGGGAGGGAGAGAGGGAGGGAGGGAGGGAGGGAGGAAGAGAGGGAACTTGACAGGGCATTCTATCCTTCCATTTTGGCCCTAAATAAATTAGTAAAATCTTGGAAGGAGTCTCAGAAAACATGGAGAGGTATGATAACCTCACTGTAAAGAAAGTAGGAACAACGGGTAGAGAGGGTGGTACCTGGAACCCCAATAGGGCAGCTGGGACTTAGGCCAACAGAGAAACAAATACCTGTCTTCAGAAGGCAGAGAGGTGGAAAACACCAGGCATGACTGGGAAGTCCAGTTTGGCTGGGATGCATGGTGCATGAATTGGCTACTAAGAGCTAAAAAGGCTCTGGATGCCCCAAAGGTCACAATTTAATGTGTCAACTTAACTGGATTGTGGAGTGTCCAGATTTTTGGTCAAAGATTTTGTTGTGTTTTTCTGTGAAGATGGTTGTGGGTGATGTTAACATTTTAGTGGTAGGCTATATAGGACACATGGCCCTGCCGGGGCGGGGGTGGTAAGACAGAATTCTTCTTTTGCAGTGGTTCTGGGGCTCAAACCCGTGCAGCAAGTACATCACAAACGAGCCATCTCCCCAGCCATAGAGGCTGCACTTAGCCAAGAGTCTGGCCCACTGCCACCCAGGGAGCAAAAAACCTGTGTGATTCTCTGTGTTCTAGTTACTTCTAGGCTTGATTCTTTTCCCCTCTAAATCAGAAGCTCTCTGAGGCCAGAGACGACCTGTCTATGACCCACCAGCTATGACAGCACTCTGAGCATCACGCATCTCTTGAGATCTGTGTTTCTAAACTGGGTGGTAACTCCTGCAGTCCAAAGCCTTCCATTGGTGTCTTTGATGTGCGCTAAGGTCTCCACTTAAACTGCCATTACTGAGTTCATTATGAAGAAAGAACACACACGTTAAGCAAGAAAATGACCACATGGGAAAGATTTGACCCTCATTCAACTCAGGGGATAATTTTCCATCTACAGCATTAGCAACCTGTTATTTGACTGTGCTCCGCAATGATTCTGCCGAATAGAGAATCAAATCCACTTATAACATGATTGGGTTCTGTTTAAAGTACCACTTTGCCATCTCTATAGGCTGCATCTTTCAGCTAGCATTTTGGGATATCCTGCTTCAAAAAGTCGCACCTTGGGTGGAATACAATAGCTGTGATGAGAAGTGCTTTTTTTGGAATAAGCAAGTGAGAGAGAGAAGAAGCTTTGGTTTTTGAACCAAGGGTCACAAGAGAACGCAGTTGTCAAACACTTTGCCCCCCAGGAGAGAGGTAAAGAGCTGAGCTTCAGCTGTTTCATTATGAAGGGAAGTGAAGAGTGGAAAGAGCAGAAAGAGAAAACCGATGTTATTTAGTTAATTTCCTACAGAAAACTCTAAGCTGCACTCTCAGGCTTGCCCTACAGTCCGGCTGGAACCATGTTTGGAGTTAAAGGGCAGGCCACAGGTACTCAAATGAAGGAGCCTCTGGCTTCATCCACACAGACACTCATTATACACAAAGCTCTGGAGAATCTGTAGTCTCTCTGATTCTGGGAAAATCAAATTTAGAAACAGGACACAGAGAAGATTTTCTAGAATCTAATGACTCCCATTATAAGCCAAAAGCAAAATCTTAGCTCAAGGCGGCAGCATAATGAAGTCGGTCATTAGCACAAGGAAATACCGGTCCCTCGGCCCTTGCTCCGGTGAACCTTGGAGATTGGCTGGAAGATTAGACTGCAGTTGTATCGTGTCCCCCACCCCACACCCCCCATTCATAGGTTGAGAGCTGGATGTTGTCATTAGTTGCCTCCATGAAACAAAAGGTGGATAAACTAAAGAGAATTCCTGAATCTAGGAAGCAAAATGGCATGTGTGTCTAAATGGGGATCTGGTTCCAGCAGTCAGAATATCGCCTCTGGGAGGAATGTAGGCACCTTTTCACAAAGAAAAAAGTCACTACCACCACTACCTCCACCATCACCACCTCCACCCTTCCCCACCACCTCCTCCACCATCACCACCAACAACAACAACAACCTGCCCCGCTACCCAAAGAACCACTTAACAGGAGACACTGAAGCCTTTTGCTAAATGACTCTGAGTGCAAATCATCACACACAAAGAAATTTGTATCCTTACCTTTCTGGATAATAATGTTCTTATATTTGTCATGGAAAACACATACAGTGATTTCAAATTTGGGCTCAGTTTAAGAAATAGAAATACCATACTGAAGATCTGAAGATCTGCTTTCCATTGTGTCCACTATGGTCACTACTTTAGAAGTGAGTCTCTGGAATGGGCTTAAATTATGTTAGCTATTAATTAGTGGTAAAAGATGAACAGTGTGGATATGTACAGGGTGTCTCTTTAGTATGGCATAGCTGCTATGTCTAGGATCCATAAAACATCAAGCTCATATGGAGTTAGGTGAGAGCCTTTGACTGAACAGAGTATTCAAGGAGGTGCGTCCTAGCTGGAGCATTCATGTTCAGACTCCAAAGGCCAACAGCAAAGGTCAGTAAAGATTCAGGACATGGAGTTAGGGATGTGCTACAGCCAGTTCATGAAACTCAATGGTTGAATATTCAGGAATTTTGTGAGCTAATTGTAGCAAAATAAGTTTGAAACCTGTTGCTATGGAACTATTTGTAACCTAGAAACAGGTACAGAATACTGCTCAGTGTCATTAGGAAAGCCATCAACCCTCTAACGTCTATTTCTGAGAGGTGTTTATCCAGCAAAGCCCACTTCATAGAAGAGCTCCTGGAGGTTTGCAAAAGTAGTCCTATTAAAGGAACCCAGGAGTCCAAACTGAGGAGTGGGAGCAGTCAAGAACACTGGCCTCTCTCTGATCAGAAGACCTCTGATCACAAGCCATCATGTAAAACTGTGTGATTCCAGCCTTGGTCCTTGTCTGGACATGGAATTTCTCATTTATGAAGTAAGGCCAGCCACAGGATGTATGTTTGATGCTTTGTTAAACTTCCATATATGTAATCATTACTTCATCTAAATAAAGGTGATACTTGGTGTTCAGAGTAGCTTCACAGGAGCACAGCACACTGTATTAAATGTGGGATTAGTACACATACACACACACACACACACACACACACACACACACACACGGTTAGCTCACTCTTACACCCTAAGGGCTGGGTTCTCTTTCCTTAGTGACTGCCTTTGTTTTTAAACCCATTAGGCTGTCTGTGCTCTTACTCAGGGCTTTCTCCATCTGCTGTTCTCTCCATCCCTCTCTTCATCTACTCTTCTCTCTCTTTCCTTTCTTCAATCTTTTTCTCCTGTAGCCCTCAGGTCCTAACCTCTTAGGGCACACAGGAAGAGGTAATGGTGGAGGAAGTCAGCTGAGTTCAACTGTAACCGGAATATTGAGCAAATATAACTAATCATTTTATCAAAACATAAATCACATTTGATCCCCACTGTCCCTTTTTAACCTGACTCAGCAAAGTGTGGTAGTTCCCCAAAAGCTTAAAGAGAAAGCCATTGTGTTCTCTAGCATTTTCAAAACACACTGAGAGCAGTGAGCCGGGAATGAACACAGACATGTAAAGCAACGTTCACAACAGCTGCCAAATGAACAAAACCAACTCTCCACCAACCAATAGAAGAAAAACAAAAGTGTACTGTATCCACACAAGGGAATGTTATCTGGTGCTTGGAGCAATCTGGGGTTGCAGAATTGTTCCTAAAGATTTGCTCTGAACAAATCACTTCTTGCCAAAAGACACTCAACTACCTAGACATCGTACTTTGCACCATATATAAGTGTTATCTTGATTTATCACCCTCTGAGGTTTCTGACCAGTTCTGGTTCTCGGGGGACACCTCTGCTCAGCAGCTGTCCTTCATACTTTGAGTCTCGGCAGTCTTTCAAAGTGCCTATAAGACAGGAAGAAAACTCTGGGGGTCCGAACAGCCCGGAAGGCCTTGTCCTGAATATGGATGGCACCATTTTGTAAACTGGGGGCCTAGGTGGGAAAAACAGGGTCTGGCAGTACAGGTGCTTCCTCCCACTGCTTCCTGAAGGCCCAGGGAAGCCGTAAAAACTCATTTTTCTCACCTTTCCCCCCTGATATTCTGCTTTACTGTGGCCTACAAGGTATGGAGCAAACTTAGCGTGGGCTGAAACTGTGAACCAAAGTGAGCCTGTGATGCTCTGAACACTTTCTCAGGCAATCCTAAATGTGATCTACCCCAAGCTGCCCACCTCCCTCCTGTCTGCTGGGAAACATTTTGAGGATTCAGTAATTAAGAGTGAAAAAATGTTCCTCCATCCCCTCCCTCAACTCTATTAACTAATTCAAAACTTCTTAGATACTTGAGACCAGAGACCTGGGGTAGAAAGTAAGTCTACATCCTAGACAGCTGTAGCTGCCAGCCTCACTCCTGTCCATGTATGTTGAGCATGGGTGTCCATGATCCACCTCACAGAACGTCCCTGGAGATGGTGCAGACATGTCCTAGACATGGCATGCTGCGTCCTGCCATGCCTGCACGGCAAAGAGCCGGACTAGGGAGGGACGTCAGGGTTGAAAACAGCACTCAGGACACAGTCTTGGGTTTCATGCAGGAGGAGCCTTTGTTCCACAGCACTCTAACAGCTTTTATACCCTCACTAGCCTTTGCAAAACATGGAGTCAAGGAAGGCTCACCTTGTACCAGGGGGCTAATCAGCACAAACAGCACCGAGGAAAACCACAGTCAGGGGTGAGAACCCATCACAAAACACACTATCAGGAAACACAAATTGCAAAACAACTGAGGGGAACAAAAGGGCACTTTTAAGTTCAACCATGGCTTTGCAGCCAGGTTCCAACATCTCCTCCCTCTTTGTTTTAAATAAGGAAAAGGTATCCCCTGTCTTAGGATACCTATGGATCCCATCAGCCTTACCCAACATGAGAAATTACCCTAGTACTTCCTGTCTTAGGCAGCTGCGGGTCACAGATGTTTCCTGTCCCTGGGTACTACCTATCCAACATCTATATCCACACTTGGGCAGACACAGGAGGTGCCACGGCCAGAAAGGCCTGTTTGGTAACCTTTCGGTATCTTGTAAACTGACTTCGTATCTGGCATACCAGAAATAATCCGAGACCTATTGCCCCGCCACAAATACCCATGAGGGTTATAGAACCTGCCCATCTCTGCATCCACCCAGAAGAAAAGGTTTGATTCCAGGGCCCATTCAAATATCCATTGAACTCCCTAACCTTTTGACAAGCATTCAATACTGAATGAGGGGTTACACAAATTTCTAAAAACCCATAAGCACACAGCATTTTATATTGAGCCCAAAAAGTATCTGTCTGCTCTTGCAACAGCACAGTTTGCTGATTCAAACTCAAAAGTCCAAAATGTATTTGTCCATTCAAAGTTTGTTGAATATCAAGAGCCTCGGCTACTTGTTCGGACAAGGAGTTCACCACCGAGGCCTGTTGCATTATTTGGCTATTGGCAATTCCAGTGCCAGCAGTGGCTGCAGCAGAGACAGCAATGGCAGTCACAATGGTGGCGGTAATGCCAAAATCTCTCTTTGGCAGTCTCACTATCAAGGCATTATCACTAGTATTCTTCCAGCAATTGCTAAGGCTGAACAGATAAGTAACCCTCCCCTCCCACACTACCATTCCAAGTCACAAATAAAAAAGGAGGGAGGGGGATAATAGACAGGGCATAGTAAAATTCTTATTGGGCTTGCTGGTACCATTTGACTTCAGAGATGATTCAAAATAGGAAGAAGCATTTCAAGTAGCTGTAACATTGAATGCTAGTCCCATGCTGACCACATTCATACAGGCCAAAGGCCCAGACAAATATAATCCATCAAATAATTGTCCAACACCTGCTTGAGTAGGATTTCTATAATAATATGACTCACTGCAGGCTGGAGAGATGGCTTTCCACTCCCAGACCAGGTCTAGATGGCTGCTGGGAAAGATCTTATGGCTCACGACCACAGTACACAGGTGTGTTAGCTCAAGACAGGTATGGAGACTATTACGACTATGGTAGGCAGGTAAGGTGACCTCAGAAAACTAGGTGCTCTAACCAAACAGAGGTATCACTTAACAGAAGAAGCCCTTTCTAAACTGGCCTTGCTGAGTTGGACTGTACAGTTCCATCATGAACAACACAACTTGTCACTCAGTACATCAATAGTCAGGTAAGCAAGAAAAGGACTTTTACCAAGAGACTGACATTTACACTTTTGACAAAATGGTAATACAACATATTACACAGCAAGTTCACTGAAACTTCAACAAAGAAAATCCTATCCATAGAAAGGTTTCTTTTAGATCCAAAAAGTATCTCAATTTTGATACTCATACCACACAGCTGGTTACAAAAATAAAGCGCAGATCCCTTCCAAATTGACACTGGTCCCAGGTTCACAAAGCCTGAGACACTCTGGCTCGGCTACTACTCCAACTTCACACGTATTAACTTCTGCAGACCGAGTCCAAACCAAAAGCTGTTCCACGGGTGCTGCAATACTGGATGAAGATGGGAGAAAGTAGGAGGGCAGAATCTGAGGTGCGACACTGCTGGCAATCAGCGGCAGTGGTACCGGCATTGTAAACAGGGGTCAACCTTCTCAGTTTTCAGTTTCTTGATTCGCCTGTGGCTCTCCTCCTCCTCCTCTTCCTTCCTTCCATCTGCACATCCTCCCTGCATCCAGCACCTCCACGTCCTGAGCCTGGTGTCAGGACAGCACACACTTGCTGCTCATGCAACCAGGGCCACTCTCATCGGGAGGGTTCAGCTTGTGCAGTTTATGCTGTCAAATCTCACGTACTAGTGTGTAGAAGGCATCCTCCACACCCTGACGAGTCTTGGCTGATGTTTCAATGTAGGGGATGCCATAGCTGTGGGCAAGGTCCTGGGCCTGCTGAGACTCAACAGTATGAGCAGCCAGATCACACTTGTTGCCCACCAGCACCATTGGCACATTGTCTGAGTCCTTCACCGGCTTGATCTGCTCCCTGTACTGATGGATGTCTTCAAAGGACTTGGTGTTGTTAATGGCAAACACACAAAGGAATCCCTCCCCTGTACGCACAAACTGGTCCCGCATGGCACTATACTCCTCTTGACCTGCTGTGTCCAAAATGTCCAGCAGACATGTCTTGCCATCAATGACCACCTGTTTCCGATAGGAGTCCTCAATGGTGGGGTCATACTTGTCCAAAAAATGGTACTGGATCAGCTGGATGGTCAGGGCACTCTTCCCTACGCCTCCAGTGCCCACCACTACAAGCTTATATTTTGTCATCACGTCTATAAGGGCTGCCACTTTCTTGCAATTCTTTAAATATTCCAGCATACTCCTTTAGCTGTTCTTTTACTCTAACATTATCTGTAAGGAGGGCATCTCAAACTAACCTCCATAATAAAAGGGGATGTGCCTCAGCCCTTTTTCTTTGTAAGTCTGTCTTAACCTGTCCCCAATCAGGTATATTAAGGCCTCCTCCTGCAATGAACCATGGACTAGCTTCGGCGATGGTGGTGACAGATGTGAGTGTGGCACTATACTTAATTCCTATTCCTTGCTTGCTTAACACTTCCTTTACCTCAGTGGCCAACTGAGTTTTAGAGCTTGAGTTTCCTATGGTATGTACCTTGTTCCTTTACTTTTTCAATTCACCCTTTTACTCCGGGTGACCCTGTCCGTGTCTCCCTTCTTTCCAGATCTCAGGGGGACCTCCACTTGCACCTGCACGGCAAAGAGCCAGACTGGTGAGGGATGTCGGAGTTGAAAACAGCACTCAGGACACAGTCTTGGGTTTCATGCAGGAGGAGCCTTTATTCCACAGCACTCTCACAGCTTTTATACCCTCACTAGCCTTTGCAAAACATGGAGTCAAGGAAGGGTCACCTTGTACCAGGGGGCTAATCAGCACAAACAGCACCGAGGAAAACCACAGTCAGGGGTAAGAACCCATCACAAGATACATTCTCAGGAAGCACAAATTGCAAAACAACCAAGGGTAACAAAAGGGCACTTTTAAGTTCAACCATGACTTTGCAGCCAGGTTCCAACAGCGTCCATCTATCCTCTAGGGCCTCAAGGTCTCATACCCATCTCTATGGTTCTCTGTGGTCCCAGGTGGCCACGCCCACCTTCCCTGACCCAGAGCTCTTCCTTTCATCAGTCTTTAGAAGCCTGGATTTGAAGCCAAGCACAATGGCTCATCCCTGTAATTCCAGCTCTTGGGAGGTGGGGTTAGGAGGACTACACTGGTTCAGGACTAGACTAGACTGGATGTAGTGAGTTCCAAAATAGTCTGGGTCCATAGTATAAGACCTTATCACAAAAAATAAGATGCTGCTGCTGATGATGATGATGAGGGGGAGGAAGAGGAAGGAGACCAGGGGGAGAAAATAAAGACTAAAGGAGAAACCGAAGTCTAAACTCAGCCTTATCACCTGCAAGGAGAGTTGGAAAGCCTGCGTCCTGTGTGACCTTTTCTTTCTTAATAATTTACCCATTATGGAATCTCAGCAAACTGTGAGGCTTGGCACATATTCTTAGGGGATTTTCAACAGATTTCAGGACAAGTGTGCTGCTGAGTGGACAGCGGTGTGAATTTAAATCATAGACACAGACCATAGAGAGGCCTTCCCTCAGCTGAACTCCCTCTGTGCCTGGAGGTCCTGTGCCACTGGGGCATTGGCGCTGGCTCTTGGGAACGTATTCACTGCCCTCAGTCAATCCAGAACATAACTGCCAGTTACCTGTCATGGGAGGGGGTGCAGTCCTCGGTGCCAAGCCAGCGCTTTGCTGAAGTAAATTTCAGATTTAAGACTTCAGTATAGAAAGAAAACAATGACTATTGATTTGTACTCCCTGAGAACAACTAAACAAACTCCTGCTTCACTTATATTTTATTAAAAAACCTCTGGGACATCTGAAGATCTATCTTCACAGCCTTCCCTGGAAACCCCACCTCATCCCTTCCTGCCCCTCCAGCACAGCAGGACCAGTCCCCCTCCTTCTGACTGTGGGAAGTTCTCAAAGCCCCCAGAAAGTTCACATTGCTGCTCTCTGTTTCTCCCCAGCATCCAATTCATATCATCTTTTGGTTGTGATGTTTTATACATTTTATCTCCTGAAACTCAGAGACCGTATTCTCTGCTTCAAGACTCACATTTGTTTCCTTCCCTATCTCCTCTATCCTTGCATTGATAATATTATTATTATTTGTGTGTGTGTGTGTGTGTGTGTGTGTGTGTGTGTGCATGCGTGCGCGCATGTACAGGCACACATGCACATACATGGAGACCAAAGACAACCTCAGATTCCTCAGCACTGCCCACCCTTTTTGAGATAAGATCACTTACTCGCCTGTCCCTCACCAGTAGGCTAGGGTGCTGGCCAGGAGTCCTGGTGGCCTGTCTCTTACCATTTCCTCTGCCTTCCTGAAGCCAGGATTGCATGTGCCACAACACTTCCCTTTTTTATGTGGGTTCTGAGGATCCAGTTCAGGTCCTTGAGTACTTCCCAACTAAGCAACGTCTGCAGCCCAGTCCTACCCTTAAAAATAATCCCTCCCCATAACACGCTACCTATCAAGAACCAAAAAACCAAGTGTTCACATGTATTGTCTTTGTGAATTCCACACCCACCTTCTAATGCAATGACAGTCCTTACCACTCCATAGGCGAAGAATGGGGATTTCCCAAAGCTGAGTCTACAGCCTACAGTCACAAAACTGACCTTGACGCAGATGTACCTGACTTCCAGACCTTCGGTTTCCATGTGTGGTCCCCAGTGAGCTTCAAGAACAGGAAATGGAAGGCAAAGATATCTTCCTTTGTAGACCAGCAAGCATCCCAGGAAAGCATCAAACTCAAAAAGCCTTTTCTAATCCAACAATTTGTCCATGGCAGAAAAAGATCTAAACACAGGGACTCCCGACCTCTGAGCCAACCCTCTTCTTCCCACACCCAGGTGCTGCACTTCATGACAATAAACATCTTGGAAAACGTCGTCTCTTTGTACTTCCCCACTGCAGAACAAACCACCCTTTAGCAAAAAAACAAAACAGTAATTTTCTGCAGAGTGAATAATTGCTCAGTCCGGCAAACTGAAGCAACATATAGTAGTTAGAGGGAGCAAACCCTCTGGTTTTGTTTTTCTTTATATAAGAGACAAATGCATGTGTGTGTCTGTGTCTGTGTGTGTCTGTGCACATGCCATGTGTGCCTGTTTTCCAGTTCAATTAACTCATCACTAAGTCCTTGCCACCCACCCACTGCCACTCTGAACCCTATTCCCAGATGAGAGCTGAGCCAAAGAGGGTTTTTTGTTTTGTTTTGTTTTGTTTCATGCATGTCCTGGACCTTCTGAGCGGTGAGGCACTGGCAGGACGTGAAGAAGTTAATGGAGAGAGGGAAGAGGCAGAAATGGCCTAGGCCACACTAGAAAACCCTCCTGGCCTCGAGCAGATTGGTTGTTGTTTGGTTCATTTGGTTTTGTTTCTTTTTAAAAACATTTTAAAGCATACCCACCACTGTTTCCCCTTTCTCTCCCAGTTACCCCCATCCCATCTCTCCATCCATTCCTCAGAGAGGGTAAGGACTTCCAGGGTGAGTCAATGCAGTCTGGCATATCCAGCTGAGGCAGATCCAAGTCCCTCCCCCACAGTATCCAGGCTGAGCAAGGCATCCCTCCCTCCATAGGGAATGGGCTCCAAGAAGCCAGTTCATGCACCAGGTCCGCATTAACTTCCAACAGTTGTGGGATAAAGGTTCTATAATGACAATTAGGGTGGTCATCGATTTGATTATAGGGAAGGTTCAGTTCAGGCACCCTCTCCACTATTGCTTGGAGTCTTGGCCAGGGTTATGTTTGTGAATTCTTGGGTATTTCCCTAGAACCAGGTTTCTCCCTAACCCTACAATGGCACCCTCTATCAAGAGACCTATTTTATTGCTCTCCCTCTCTGTCCCTCCCCCAACTTAACCATCCCATTCCCTTATGGTCTCTTCCCATCTCCTCTTGCCTCTTCCCCATTATGGTCCCAATTTACTTAGGAGATCTCAGCTATTTCCCCTTTGCAGGGGGATCCATGGATGTCTATTTTAGGTTTCTCCTTGTTATCTAGCTGCTCTGGTGTTGTGGATTGTAGTGACGGGCAAAACAGATATGTCAGAATGAACATTCTGAGATGGGAAAAACTAAAAGAAAGTAAAAAGACTCTGTGAACCTAATCCTGACAGTCATCCCAGCAGAGAACTCCCTGCAGACAGTATTGCAGAGAATGGCAAGGACTGCAGAGAGGCCACCCCACCCCTGCAGCTCCATTACCAGCATCCTACATTGGGCCTTAGTTTGTGCATCTGAAAAAGAATAGCATCATGCTTATTTTCTGAAGTCACTAACAGGATTAAAGAAAGCACTGCACATTAAAGACATGCAGCCCGTCAGAGTAAGTGTTAGGATTCTGTGTGGGATTTAGTATGGGTCAAATTTACCCGGTTATCTGGCAGTGGATTTCTACAGGTGCATGTGGGAACAGAACAGAAGACAGCAGAGGATGGCAGGAGATGCTTGAAGCTGCTTCTATGTAGAAAAGAGCTTTATTGTCAGAGGGGTGTGGTTATGATTAACAGAAATGTTATGATTATAACAGCAGAGAGAGCAAGAAGAAAGAGAAAGGGAAAAGAAAAGAAAAAGAAAGGGAGATGGGAGAGCGTTCAAGAGAAACAAATGAGAGAGAGAGAGAGAGAGAGAGAGATTGATTCCGAAGCAGGAATCATGCTTTAAAGGGGCATGGCTTCAGAGGCTAACAGTAAGTGCTTGGTAAAGTGGAGTAAACAGGGTAACGGGCTACAGAGCAGGGTGGGTGTTGTTGCTGTTATTTAATTAGGGATTTTTTTCTTTTGATTTCACTTCTCAGATTTTGTCTTGTCTCCACTAGCCTTGAATCACTAGATGGCCCAGACTGACTAATACTTACATCAGTCCCCAACACCAGGCTTCCAGTGCTGGGGTTATAGTTTTACACCACCAGGCCTGGCTTAAAATTGGAGTTGTAGGGTTTGTTTCTAAATAGTAAAGATCTCCCCAAGTAGCTAAAACATAAATGAGACAGAGGAGAAAGCATTGCAGGAAGTGTGCCAGGCAGAGGCAACAGAAATACTTTTTTTAGCAAGGAAGAAAAAGACAATGAGTGTGGCTGGCCTGGAGAAGAAGGACATAGTAATAAGCCATTTAGAAGGGTCTGAAAAACTTGGGTCAGTGGATAAGAACAGTGTCTGGTGTTGCAGAGGACCTGGGTTCAGTTCCCAGCACCAACATTGGGCAACTCACAACCACCTACATCTCCAATTTGGATCCAATACCCCCTCCAGGCTCTGGAGTACTAGGAACCCAAATGATATGCAAACATACGTGCAGGCACTTACACATACACATTTTAAAGATTAAAAATAAATTTTGAAAAAGAAAGAAAACATTGAAAAGGTTGAATGTGTTTTAAGGTGATAGGAAGCATGGTTTTTTAATATGATCTGTTAGCCATATATGTTGCCAGGAAACAAAAGTCACTGGTGTACTAACAAAGAATACGTGGAAATACGTTATGAGGCTGGTTCATACAACCAAATCCATAAATGATAGTGACTTGTCCAAAAGTAGCAGGAAAGACAGTGAGTCTGGTCATCTGATGCTCTACTTCAAGGGTTCACTCAGCTCATGTGGTGTTCATATGTGGTGCTCATCTACTCATTCATTTCTGACAGTTAGAAATTGGTCTGCAAGAGAGAAAGTATTTGAGTTTCCATTCTCTCTGAGTTTCTTTTTTCATTGTTCTGGCACAATTTCTAGTATAATGTCTCATATATAACTATCAATCAATACATATTTGCTATGTAGTGAATAATATACTCTCTACAGGATGTGAGGAAAGGAACTATGTCAAAATGACTCCAGCCTGAGATTGGCTTGGCTTTGCCCACACACCTATCTATATCTTGGCTCATTATCATGGGTCAACATTACTTCTATGCTCTTGTCCAGATAAATGTACAAATTATACACACACAGGAATCACAGGACATGATGTAAGGAAAAGACTCATCTAACACAGTCCAAAATCCTCAAATGAGTATAAATAGCCACATTCCTTTTGATTATGAACAAGGCAAGCAAAGAGCCAGAAGCCGAATACCTTATCTAATATCCACTATCATCAAGCCTAATGATAATAGTACATGTACTTATTCTGCATTTACTATGTACTGGACACATTGCAAAGTGCATCAGAATTCTCAGTTTCTCACAGGAGTAGGAACTATCAGCGTTGTCATTTTACAGGTGACAAAACTATGTTACTACAAGGGCCTTCAGACAGGAAATGATAGAGGCAGGGCTGAAACCTAGATTTAGTTTGATGTTAAAGCCACATCCCCATACAACTTCCCAGAGTCACATTGTATTAGAGCTACCAATCCTGGCCTCTTGCAGGAACTCTCTCCCCTGGGGGAAATAAATAAATATCAACTCCCTTCTTACAGGTCCTCAAGAAAAGCCAATGTAAACTTTGTAACAATGTAAAACTCCATTAAAGTCTAGCTTGAAGAACCAAAAAGTTTATTGGGGTTAGAGCATGAGTGAGTGAGTGAGACATTATTTCTATGAGCAGACTCCAAAGCAACCCCACTATGCATAGCTGCATATCTAGAGTCCCCACTTGAGTTAGCCTTCCACAGTCTATGTAACCTCGCACCTCCTGATACCAGAAGGTACATGAAATTAAGGTAGAATAATACACAGCTAGATGGGAGGCCCAAGAGTGAGGGGCTGAGATCAGGTGAGGATCCAATGACCCTTGCCACCTCCTGCTTCTATGAGGGAATGTCAACTGTCAACAGGCTCAGTCTTAAGGTCCCATAGTAAGTGGTCATGAGTCCTCTGAGGAAATGCTGCATAACAAAGGAACAGGAGCAACAGAGGGCGTACCAGTAAGTGGCTTCAGAAGGTCCCTCCCTAACCACATGGGGCTTGGCTTTGGTGGGGCTGAGGAATCAATCTATCATCCCTGATTCCCCATCCCTGTTTCCCATCCCTGATTTTAATCTGCTCTACAGATAGGTCATCTTTAATGAAATGTGCACAGGTCAGCTGGACCATGTGGTAATGCGTTTTTAGGACAAATTACAAAGACCTTAAGAATTGATTTCTAGTGTCTGGTCAAAAAAATCAAAAGCTGTTATATTTTATTTATGTTCAAATTGGTATAAATGGCCTAGAAGTGGATAGGTCATTGACTACTTTGATTACCTTTTCAACATTTCCATGCTTTTTAATGACATATTGATCAAGGCTGTTATTCAGTTTCTAGTGTTTGTTTATGAGATGTTTTATGTGTAGCCAGTAGCTAACACTGAGACACTGACTCAGAAAAGAGACAGCATCAACTCAAGAGACGCAAAAGCTTCAAACACCTTCCACTGCATTAAAATTTCACATGCGTACCAGCTGTTTTCTCTTCCTTTGGTTTTTACAGAAACGTAGTTTGTTTTTTTTTTTCTTGAAATTGGCATTCAAAGCATTAGCTGCTTAAGAAATAACTCAACACTTTTCTATACTAGAACACATGAAGCAGCCACAAACCCAAACATTTCACATTAAATATAAAACTGTTTGTGTGTCTGTGTGTCTGTGTGTCCGTGTGTCCGTGTCCGTGTGTCCGTGTCCGTGTGTGTGTGTGTCCGTGTGTGTGTGTGTGTGTGTGTGTGTTTCTGAGTCGATAAAATCAGGAAGAGTGGCCATAGAATTTAGTCAGTTTTTATTTTTATCAATTTGGTTTGGCTATGGGCCTATAGTATAGATCAATGGACAATGATGACTTATGCCTAGAGTAACTCAAATGTAGAAAAACAGCTATCTTCCAACATGGAGGGCTCAAAAGGCTTGGTATTGCTTGGCTTACAAGTTATGGTGGCTGCATGATGCTACACTCTTTTATTGAAAAGTAGAAAAATAGTACAGAAAAAAATCCCATACTTAACTTTTGAAATGTTTATGCCAAGTACTCCGATAAGCATTTTAAGTGCAGTAACTCAGTCCTGACAGCAACACTCTGAAGCAGCTAGCATTATTGTTGGCATTTTGCAAATGGGGACAAAGTGAAATACAAAACTGAGTCATAAAAAAACCCACAAATAATGAATGAGCATAAATTTAAATAAAGGAAATTTAGCTTCAACATCCAGATTCTTGACCACGTGCCATACTGTCTTTCAGTTATTACACCAGAGCAGCAAAGTGATATTATTTTACATTTGTAGTCAGTTAAAGCATTGTGGGGGTTAAAGCATCTCATTATTTCATTTAATTGTATCACATCTTCTAAGAACCCAGCACAGTTAGGTTGGTGTCCTACTTTTACAGCTTAGACTCTGAAGTAGCGTTCATTCATCTTCCCTGTTTCTACTTTATTTTCCCTATTTAAGGGCAGAACCTGAAGGAATGCTTGAGAACACAGACTCTGGAGACTGGAGGCCAGGCACCACCCTTGATGTGAGGCTTCACATCACTTTCATTCTCATTAACTAGACAAGAACTAGACTTGTTCTTTTTAGACTCTTTTTTTCTGTGTGAAAAAGTTGAATTCTGTATTAAAAAGAAAAACTTCTCCTCATGGTCAAGGAGTTGAAGAAAAACTTATACAAAGCCATTTACTAGAAAGAATCCATGGGAAACAGTTTTTAAAGACTATGAGAATTCAAGCTTTCCTCCAAAGATATTTATTTTCTAATGCATAAAAAGATTATGGAGAAAAAAAGGCAAGATGATTGATGATCTATACAGCAGGAGAAAAAATGACTGGTAGGGTGGGTTCTACTCCCTGAGGAGAGTTTATAAAGATATTTCTCAACCTGTGAGTAGTGACCCCTTGGGGGATCAAATGGCCCTTTCACAGTACAATTTATAACAGTATCAAAATTATACTTACGAAGTAGCAACAAAAATAATTTTATGGTTGGGGGTCACCACAGCATGAAGAACTGTATTAAAGGATTGCAGCATTAGGAAGGTTAAGAACCACTACTTTACAAGGTTTTATAAGCAGACCTGGAAATGGCATCTATTACTTCTGCCACAGATTGGCTAGGTGCCAGTCATATAGTGTGATGCAATTTCAAAAGAGGCTGTAACCAAGAAGGAAAAAAAACAACTCAGGCTTTGAAAAATATATTATCTTTGTCACCTGTGCTTTCTATAATTCTATCATCATATCTCCACTTAATACTGAAGAGACAACTATGTGAAAGATTTATACTTATGAGCTATTTTCCTAGCATCTAACATTCTCCTCAATATAGGGCAGGGAAGGCAATAACTACTTGGAAAAATGAATAAACTAACTTTACAAATTTGGACATGGCAAGTATTTGACTCAGTACATCTAGGACATGAAAACATGAAAAGGAATTTTTCTGCTTCTGCCTTTTCTCTGATTTCCATTTTGCTGATGTATTCTGTGACTAAACCTTACAATGAAGAGAAGTGAATTATTGAATACTTTCTAGAACATTAAGGTAGACATTTCTATACCATAATACTTTAACAGTTTTGGGTGTATGGTCTTTCTTAAAGCCCTTCACCTTAATAGATCTTGACTTTTTCATCTAGAAAGCGTAGTGGTGGGAAGATGCATACAGGGACCACTCAGGGGTCCATCCAGCAGTCTTTTCACTTCCTGACTAATAGAACCCCAAATTCTTGTGTGTAGTGATAGGCTCACCACCAGGGAACATTTATGACCAGGTAAGGTAAAGGTGGTCCTTGCCTTCCTCATACTTCCCAGTCTAAAGAGGGATTTGTGAGCAGGCACATGAGCAATGAGATCTTAATAAAAGGTCTTCATAAAAGTTGATCCTCTTTTTTGAAAGAGAAAAAGGTTCTTTTGACTCTGTTCACCTCATCTTATTATACCAAATGCTGAAATGTTGGGCTCTGCTGCTCAGAGTCCTGCAGGAACTATTGCCGACAAACCAAAGAGCAGCTTGGACAGACAGGAAGAACCAGGCTTCTCACTGCTGCTGCTGAGGCCTTGAAATAACCCTAAGCCAACTTATTTCCATTCTTAACACTTCATGAAAAAGGAACAGTATTATATTCAAGCCACATGTTACTTGCAGCCAAGAATATTCTAAACTGAAACAAAATAGATGTCTTTCAGAGGTCTTTCTACTCCAAAGCTGTCTGCCGTAAATATCACTTCAAACAAGGATGGGAGTGGCTCTTCTTGAATATATAAAGGATAGGAAAAGTTTAATGTGGGAAGAAGCAACTGAAAGTAACTAAATCCAGATACATCAACCAGGTGACGAGCATATTATAAAGAGCTTAAATGCAAATAGATATCCACAGAAACAGAAAATTGGGTCAGAATCCTGTGGAGAAAAGAACAGAGCTTGTGGGTCAAGTCTTGGGGATACAATTAGACACACATGTGCATCTGCATCTTTGCCATAAAAACTGATTATAAAGTATATTATTTGAAAATACACTCATTTGAAGTAAGTGTAAGGTTTTGTCAGTAAGAGAGTTCTAGAGCTAGACTTTAAAGTCATTCTTAGTATGTAAATTTTAAGTGCTGACAGGTACTTATTTTGTAGCTGCAGTGAAGAGAACAAATAGTAAGTGAAGTAAAAATAGGGAGTAAATGAATTAAGAATTTTGAGACATTAATGGGGACATTAATCTTAACTGCACCAATACGATGCCATGAGCAAGGCAACTTACAGATGAAAGAGTTTTTCTGGGGCTTATAGTGCAAAGAGAGGGTGAGTCCATGGCCATCATGTCAGGGAAGATGGTAGCCGGCAAGCAGGCATGGCCTTGAGAGCTTACATCCTTATTCATAAGTAGGAGACAGAGAGAGCTAGCTGGGAATGGTATGCGCTTTGAAAACGGCAAAGCCTACCCTCAGTAACACACATCCTCCAACAAGGCCACACCTTCTGATCCTTTCCAAACAGGTCTACTAACTGGGAACCAACTATGCAAATATGAGACCACCCTCATTTAACCCGCTCCATGTCCCAAGCACAGAATTGGAATGTACTCAAAGAACATGATATACTAGGAGGAAAATGTCTTGTGAGGGCTGGAGAGATAATTCAGGGTTTAAGAGAGTATATTGTTCTGGCAGAAGATCCAAGCTTATGTTCCTGTGTCAGATGGTTTATAACTGCCTATAACTCCAGCTCCAGGGGATCTGACATCCTCTTCTGGATTCCAGGATACTGCAATCTCATAATCCACACAGAGACACACATAATTAAAAATAAAATAAATTTTAAATAATAGAAATGTTCTCCTAAAACTAAATACCATCTGCAATGAATATATACCAATTAAAAATCAAAGTTACTCACTGCTGCATTTGATTTTTTTTTAATTGGCATTAATGTTTTCTTTTGTTAAACATTCGCAAGTGCTGTCTGCCACTTTCTTTATAAGCTAATTATAAACATAAGGCAGGTTAATCTTATATGTACTACTTCAAATGGGTAAAATAAATATAAATATTACCCTTTTGGAACAGTTGCCTAAAAAAATTGACAGGCAGCAGAAGACAATAAAGAATCAAGATGCAAAGACCTCAAGTCCCACTATTAAAAAAAAATAGTTTAAAGCTAGTATATAGGTGACTTAACTAATAATAATAAATTATATTAATTTATAATTATGTTATAATAAATGAGTGTTTATGAAATATTCATTGTGTGTCACATATTGTATATACTTGGTCTTGTTTGGTGCTCAAATTAGGAGTCTTCATTTTTATCCATTTTACAAGTACAAGAAGTGAATGATTAGGTTCAGTATAGAGAGTAACAGGGCTAGCACTCATGCCTTGTTCTGTCTGATTAAAAAAAATATCCATTATTTACCACTGTTCTCTGCTGCCTCTTCGGAGAAAAAGGAAGAGGAAGATGAAAAGGATGAATGGGTTCAGGAAGGGTGGATGTGAGAAGAAAGTTGCCTCTCGGAGAGGCAAGATGAAAGGAATGTAGCTAGAAGAAAGGAGACAGAACGCAATCTTCTTTGGAGGATGGAGACAATTTGAGAACAGAAATGACTTAGCACAAAGCTCATAGAAACAGGTGAAATCAAGCATAGACTTCTAACATAATTGAGGTGGAGGGAGAATTGGAACAAAGAACGATTAAAAAAAAAACAAAACCCTAGAACATCTGGATCCCTCTGGACACACAGAAAATCTCACTGGATCCTTCATAATTCAGCTTTTTTTTTCCCCCCTAACTGATGGAATGGTCATTCTGTGGAAAGCAGAACATTCGATGAGTCCTCCACTTGCCTTGTTAGATCCTGGGAGCAGTGGACAGGCTGTGTGACTGGGAGATGGTGCTGTGAATCAGATATTCAAAGGGTGTGTACAAGAAAAAAAGAGTCCAAGACACATAATCAAGAAGGATCAAAAGCCCTGGAGTAACAATTCCTGAGAGGCTAAAGCCCTAAATCTTGGAGGCTGATAAAAGTATTTCTGAGAGCAATAAGAATTCTTGTTGGGAAGGTGGAGTTCATGCCTATAATCCTAGCACTCCAGAGGTAGAGGCAGGAGGATCATAAGTTTGAGCATTGTCTCAAACCAACAAAGAGAAGGACCACCTGCTTGCAGTTGAAAACATAATGCTAATGAATTAATTTTAAAAAGTGGAAATAAGTGGCAATGAAAAAGGATGGGGGTGCATGGTGTGAATGAGCTCTAGAGGGACCACAGGGGAAGGTGTAGACAGTCTGAAAGTGCAGGAACAAACATATATTCATCCTAGATAAGGTACCAAAGACCGATGCTACCTAAAATGAGCCAAAGAGTTCATCAGGCTTACAGTACAGGTGAGGAATTATTTACGGGAGTGTGGGTGACTCCAGTAAGCCCACCACACACAGGTGAGGCTCTCCAGATACCTGCAGTGATGGAAACCGCCTTCAGTTAACTTCCTTCCTCCCAAGATCATGTGCAGCTGGGGTAGTATTGCAAACTCTAGTTAGCATAGAATGAAACCCCAGAGCCAGACACTGGGGAAAAGCTGGAATATCAGAGAGAGGAAACAGACCACAGTCAACTCTCACCAAGCCAACTTCTCAGGCTGAACAGAGTAAGTGCTGTCTTCAAGAATCCCAGCCCAACTAGTCGCTTCTACAGAATGCCAGAATCTCTGCCTCCTCCTCCTGCCTTACATATCTTCCCCACCCAGCTGTTTCACTTCCTGTTTCAGTTATAATCCTAGAACTACGATTAAAGGTATGAGCTACTACTGCTTGGCTGTTAGGCCTTGAACTCACAGAAATCTAGAAAGATCTCTGTGTCCTGAGTCATGGGATCAAAGGTTTGGGTCACCACTCTCTGACCTTCACGGCTTGACTGTGGGTGATTCTGTTCTCTGATATTCCAGGCTGATTTTATTGGATATACAATATTCACCACAGGGTAGAAAGACATACACCTGAGCAGGGGCCACAGAAAGAATCAGATGGGGGTCTAATGACAGTTCCTATCTTCTATGTCTGTGAGGGGCTATGAAGAGATCTGACTTGCTGAAGGTCTCCTGTGGGCCGTCACACTGCTCTGATGATAAAGTTGGAGCTGAAGAGATGCTCAGTGGTTAAGAGCATTTGCTAATCTTGCAGAGGACCTGGATTCTGTTTTCAGCATCCACATCAGGACAGATCACAAATGTCTGAGATTCCAGATCCAGGGCACTTGATGGCCCCTTCTGGTACAGGCACCAGGTATGTGGTACACAGACACACATGCAGGCACTCACACAGATACATAAGATAAAATATTTTTAAAGATTATAATGGTTGTGTTATGCATAGAGGACAGAGCTGTATAAAACCACAGGCATGAAGGTTCCTGAGAAGAGACAACTTATCAGAACCTGGAAGGAGAAAGAGCCAGGATGTAACCTTAAAAGCATCATCAGTCATCTTCCATAGAACATGGCAAAGATAAAACTACTTTGCAAGAATGGAGCCCCACACATGTCTCTGACCTCCCTTTCTTGGTTCCTAGCCAAATCCTCTACTGATCCTATTTAGGATCCCTGGCATTAGCAGCCATTTCATGTAGAGTAGATGAGGAAGCTTCCTTGGACAGAAATGGTAAGCATGGATATTGGGTACCCCAGAAGACAGTTGGCAACCGCTTCAACTATTCTATGCTTCTAAGACTCTCACAAGCCATGGGTACACATCTTTAAAACACAGATGTTCCTCCTGAAGCATTTCATGACTCTAAATACCTGTTTCCTTTAGAATCCTAGAAAGTCTTATGTCTGAGTTAATGTTGGTGGTCTGGCGTGGCAATGTCTTCCTGTATGCTGTTTGTTCCTAGATGGGCATCATGGGGAGGGGTGTTATTGGAACATAGGTAGGAGAAGGAAGGCAGAGCCTCCAAAAAAGAAACATGTAAGGAAATAATAGGTAAGCCACGGGTCATGTGGCAGAGCAGATTAAGAGAAATGGGTAGAATTAAGATGAAAGAGCTAGCTAGCAATGTGTCAGAGACATAGATCAAGCATCTGAGTCATTTGGGGGGGCCCTAATCAGTGGCAGGCAGCTAGTCGATCTAGGACTGCAGGTCTGAACCTCTAGCCCGATGGGGCCAGAAACCTCATGTTATAGTGGTCCAACTCTTAACTAATTCCAAAAATGTCTGTGGTCCAAAAAGATCTTCTTTTCTAGATTGCCATAGTAGAACCAGCTGCAGTGGGGCTCCCCCAGGTCTGTGGGACAGGAAGCGGCATATTTCTAATTACTTTGAGGTCTACAGCAGAGGCAGCTAATTCCAGACATTCATGCTCTGTTTCTATCATTTAACTTTGGTTCTATGAAGCAGCTCCCATGGAGGGACTACATTTTCCAGCCTTAGTTTCTTTTATGACAGAGTCAAGTGACTAGTTCTATCTAATTGAGTGAGGAAAGAAAAAGTGATGTGGGTTTCCACAAATCAAGGCCCTCATGCCATGTGACCTTGCACCTGCCCTCCCTTCCATAACTACAAACTCTGAAAGTCATGGATAAAGATGGTGCTGGCATAAATAAAAGTCCCTAGTTGCTAAATAACCACTTAGATGAAATGCACTCAGGAATATCTGCACTTTGAAAGTGATAAGTAAATTTTTATTCGGTGAAGAGTGGCTAGGTCTTTGTTCCTGTCCAGCTGGGGTAAGGCCTTTCCTCTTCGCAGTCCTTCTCCCCAAGGAGTTTTTGTAACTGGAATAAAAGACCAGTAGCTGCTTGAGCAACCCTCTCACTGACAGTGATGTTGTGTGAGGACGTCCAGTTTGCTTTCTCCAGGTTATCTGCAGTTCTAGGCGATTTGAGAGCAAGTGAAGAAATGCAGTATTTGGAGAATTTCAGCCCAAGTTTTACCACTGACTTATGCTGTCTGACCTTGAGCAGATCCCACCTTCTCTGTCAAACATGGATATTAATAATGCTTCCCTGTCAGGTTGGTGTAAGGATCAAATAAGATAAAGGACATGAAAACATTTTGTTCATCAGAAAACCGTGGATAAAACTAGTTCTCATCTCTGTTCAAAGGCAATCGGGGCACATGTGCCTGCGAGGGCCTCTCTGGTCAGGGCCTTGTCATGTTAATCCCATTTTCTCTCGGGACCGTTCTCACCTTGAGAAAAGGAATTCTCTTCATTGTCCGGAATTTTTTGCAATTTGAGTTTTTCACAGGAGCAAATAATTTTCAGAAAGGTGAGTCAAAAAAAACAAATTAATTAAAAAAAAATAAAAACCTATGTATCTTAAGGCCTTGCTTTACAGTGACGCTGGTTATAAGCTCTGGGCTGTGTGTCCATATTGAAGCTGATGAATTTATCATACTCAGATGCACATGGAAAGTCCCATGTCCAAATGCTCTAGGGTTTTAAAATTCCAGATAGGATGTAGCTTTCTCCATTTTAAGTTGCTTTTCATATTTATCAGTAAGGTTTTCTTAATTGCTATTTTTTACATTTAAGATATAAATGGGAGATCTGGTTCAATCCTCTTGTTTTATAAATGAGAAAATAGGAGCTCAGAGCTAGTCCATGACCCAGTTTAAGTATTATCTTCCCCAGTGGGCTCCCCATCTTTTCTCTCCTCCATTGCAGAACTTGGTGACAGAGGCAGACTCCCTGCATCCCAGGGCCTCTACCCAACAAGTCAATCCCAGAACCTTGTTGGTCAAAACTGGACCACATAACTGTCTGCGGGGAAACTGAGGAAAACACTCCCGTTGTTCCTTGGTAGCTGTGGGAATGGATTTCAAGGTCCCCTTCAGATGACAAAATCTACAGCCGCTTAAAGACATTATATAAAATAGCCCAGCAGTCGCATAGATTCTATGAGCATGCCCCTGTGTATTTTATATGATCTCTAGGTGACTTCTAACACCTAATACAATATAAATGCTATGCAAATAGTTATATGGTGACACTCTGAATAACAAAGACAAAAGCTGGTACATGATCTCAGTTGTGGGGCAAGCATACAAACAAGATGTGAAGGAATTGTTCAAACAAGTGATAGAGGAGACAAACTGTATGACACATTTCTTCATGTATGTGAATTCAGAACAGAGTTCAATGTGTAACAAATCCAAATCTTGGGTTTGGGAAATTTTTATTTATTTATTTATTTATTTTTATGTGAATTGGTGTTTTGCCTGCATGCATAACTGTGTAAGGGTGTCAGATCTTGAAATCACAGACAGTTATTAGCTACCGTGTGGATGCTGGGAATCAAACTCAGGTCCTCCGGAAGAACAGTCAATGCCCCTAACCACTGAGCCATCCCACCAGCCCGGGTTTTAGAACTTTCTAGAATTCTTTTCTGGATGTTTAACTGCATCTTATTGAATCCATTGGTATGGGAGCTGAGAAAACAGCAAACCAACTGTACTTAACTGAGCATGTCGCCTCTGAAAACGTGACATAAGGGTCTCCACAAACAGAGAAAGGCTGTGGGTATTTGGGGACATGGTGTCTGCTGCAGATTAGGACATCATGACAATATTTGTAAACTAGAAAACTAAGATTCCCAGGGTTGTAGGACAAGGGCTTGGGTTTGGATGTGCAGAATTCCAGCCTATAACCTGTTTGCCTTCCTACCTCCTCTGTTTCAAGAACTCAGGGACATGAGCATCTGACTCTGCATTTTCCCACAGCTTTTATTCTCCCTCTGCAGTATCTGAGCTTTCCTCAAAGACACACAACAATCCTGTTGAGGATTTTCTCTTCAATTCTACAGTATTTACTCAAATACCTTCATAACAGGAAGATGACATTGACAGGAGTACAATAAATATAAATCTTGGAGAGGTGCAGGGATTTCCCGTCCTCCGTCTCCCTACACACACACTTCTGCACTCACATTTATCACAGCAGGTAACTGTATCTCACCCAACACTACAGAGTTATTTATAACTTACCCTGCTGAATAAATCAGAGACCCTGAAAAACTGTGGAGTAAGCATTTGCCATGCACATGTGGGATTTGCCGCGTTCCCACATCGGAAGGTCTAATATTAGGATTCACACATTGAGCCTGACTCTGAAGAGGAAAAAGCATTTCCCATCTTCTCGACTTTGGAAATAGGGTATACTTTGCATGCAAACAAGTCTATGTGAGTATGGTGATTTTAAATAAATCACCAAGAAATGAGGCTTCAGGAAGCAATAAGAAACACATTTCCAGAATAATTTCAGATGCAAGGGCAACAAATAAATAAATAAATGTTTAAGGATTTACCTGCAGTCAGGGATCAGAAACCAGCAGGCTGCATTTTAGGCTGGGCAATTGTTCTACCTAGCAGTGTGAGTTAGTGAATCCCTTTAATATACGGGGACCTCAGCCCCTTCCTCAATCTCCATTTCTTGTTTCGATTCTGTGTATCTTTCTTATGTATGGTTACCCAGAGTGCTAATTTGTGGAGTCATATGATGGTCAAATTCTGAAAAGAGCCTGGCAATATTTTGCCAGTGTTTAAAGCTGATTATTTAATTTTTAATTAGCATAGAATTATTATTATCTAAGCACCTTTGTGGGGTTTTTTGGAATCTACAGACTTGTGATCACTGGGGATATATTAATTTGAATTCTATTTTTGTAGTTGTGCTTTATATTTTGAAACAGAGTTTTACTCTACAGTCCAGGCTGGCCTATAACTCATTGTGTTTCTCCTGCCTCTGATTCCCAAATGCTAGGACAGTAGATCTACTCCATCATGCCTGGCTTGAAGTCTATTGTTGTACTTAATGTTTTAAGTAGTGGTCCGCATTTCCAGAGGATCTTCGTAATTATAATTCTGATAGTACCAGGTTATCCCATTTGGGTGGTCTATCACACTCTTCCACTCACTCTTAATTTCAAGTTCTTCAGCACATTTGTGAGCTACCTCTTCAGATTACATCCGGAGCCCAACATCTCACCACCTCCTAATAGTTCACTGCACTAGAACCAAATATCTGACTAAAAGTGTTTAAGGATGGTAGGGTTTGCTGTGGCTCACAGTTCAAGGATGCAGATGCCCCGGCTGGAAAATCACAGCAGCAAGAGATCAAGACTGCACAGTGTATGTGCAATCAGGAAGCAGAGAGAGGCAAATGCTGGCACTCAGCTCCCTCCCTTTTTATACAGCTCAGGCCCTCAGCACATGGAATAGTGTCCCACACTTAGGATCAGTCTCTCCTCCTCAGTTAACCCACTCTGGAAACTTCTTCCTGGGTACACCAGAGATTTGTGTCCTAGGCAATTCTGGATCCTGTTAAGTTGGCAGTCAATATTAACTGCCGGGACTTCCACCACAGCCCTCCTTGTCTACCTCCATGACCTGTTGCCTAGATTATGTTCCTGATCTTCCTACGCATATCTTCATGTCTTGACCACATTGGTGCGGACTTCATAGTACATTGGGAAAAGTTCTTCCAAAACAGTTTATCATAGTTCACTCCTTCTATTGTCAACCCCTACACACACACACACACACACACACACACACACACCCTGCCAGCTTTCCACAGGAGAGAAGTCGCCATCTTTCCTATGTCCTCAGAATCCACAGGGCCTGGTCTCCCTTAGTCTTTGGTTCCATCTTCAACCACTCGGTACCAGTTTACTGGTTCCCCTACTGCTCTTGCTATAGTCACTCATGCTGCAAAGCTTTGCAGCCACTGCCCCTCCGCTCCAGTCCATCACTGCTGGTTCCAGATAGTCGTCCTTATTTTGAGATCTTTGGTCACCTGTCACTTTATCAGAGAGCTCTTCTCTAACCACCTTATGTAAAACATCAACTCTCTCCGCATTCTTTATGCCTCTTAATGTCTGTTTTCACCAGCTGAAGTATTATTCTACCTCTGTTGCCCACCAACATGGAAAAATCAACATAGATGGGGACTTAGCTTATTGATACAGTGCCCAGGCCCCCAGACAGTCAGTAATGCTAGTTTGGTGAGTTAATTAAACCATTGATGAACACAGGGTCTCAGGACAGAATGTTTGGAGATAAAGCAGGTCAAGTGAAGGGATTCTGTCATAAGAACCCTGTACTGTGGTAAAGCTTTGAACTCCTCTCCATCATAGGAGCCAAAGAAAAGTTTTAATGAAGAAAATGAGAAATCATATTTGCATTGAAAAAGTAAACCCTACTGAAAATAGAGGAAATACTTTTGATATGAAGGTGCTAGAAGGCAGTGAGAAGGATATTATGCACAATCATACCAGACAAAAATTTAAAAATAGAATTACCTATATTGGAGCTGGAGTTCACTAGTAGAGCACATGCTGAACAGTTATGGGATCAATCCTCAGTGCACATGCAAACACACACATGCCTACACACACAACACCTCCACACACACCTATACACACACACCTCCACACGCACCTCCACACACATATGCCTACACACATACCTCCACACACACCTACACACACACCTATACACATACACCTACACACATATCTACACACACACCTATACACATACACCCACACACACATATATCTCCACACACACTACACACACACCTACACACACACACCTATGCACGCACATACACACACAGTTGAATTACCATGTGATCTAGTCATTCTGCTCTGAGTATATAACCAAAAATATCATAACCAGGTTGGTGTTGCTCTGTAGAAGGAAATTCACATTGACATTGCAAACTGGTTAAAAGCCTGTAGTGGGGAGGTCCTAGGTGCTAGTAGGAAATCTAGCTGTTGTTTTGCTAAATGGACATGACATGTCTATTAAATTGCTCTCTAATTGACTATGTTTATGTCCACAGCATAGTGCCGGTGTTGGCTTTAGTGATCAGTGGTGACTATAGGAACCCAATGTGCAAAGAATAAATGGTTATTGAATGCCTAGCCATTAATGGGATATTTACAATGCCTCCTCCAAGGCTCAGGAAACGTGGCTGAGAGAGGCTCAGAAAGAATATAAACATCAGAGAAAATAGGACAGTGGCATGGATGGAACACTGACTCCCCAGCATGGCATGGCTGTTGTATTCTTGAACTCACAGAAGCCGTGGTTACCTACATAGTATCTGCAGAAGGGTGGACCTCTTTACACTCTTTCATAGGAGAGGAAGGGGCTCATGAGATCCTGCCTCTCCCTGACAATGTTTATACAGATGAAAGTTGATGGGGAGAGGAAGACATTCTCTTTGGTGGTGTACCCCTGGTGAGGCACCCTCACTCCCATAAATAACACTTATGAAATGCACTGGGCCCAAAACAACAACAAACACATAGCCATGAAAGCAGAAAGGGACTCATGGGAAGAGATTAAGAAAGGGCATGGGGTGGGGAGCTGAGTACATTAGTTATATGTATAAATTTTTTTAAATAAAAGTAATTGTAAGTGGGGACATGGAGAGATATTCCTACACACATGTTCATAGCAGCAGCATCTGCAATGGCCAAAGGGTAGAAGCAAGCCATGTGTCTATTGGTGGATGGGCGTCCAAACCAAAGGTATGGACATACAGTGGGATGCTCTTCAGCCTTCAGAATGGAGAGAATGCTGACAAATGCTACAGCATGGGAGAACCTTGAGGCTCCCAGACTCAGAAAAATAAAACTAGAGAACCACGTATCTCACATGATGTTGCTGTCACTTGCATGAGATACTAGAGAAGCCAAGTCCAGAGGAACAGCAAGTAGAACACTGGCCAGCAGGGGCTGAAGGGAAGTGGGGGTGGAGGACTATTGTCTAATGCTTATAGAGTTGGGGCTTTGCAAACATGGCTGTCAGTTCTGTGCCTGGATGCTGGTAAAAGTCTCACAGCAGTGTGATTGTGTACCATTCAGTGTGCAGCATGCATACCATGCTGTACACTACATGATTTTGTATTGTGCATATTTTTCCCACAACTTTTATAAAAGGGTTCATGAGAAAGCCAAAGGCAGGCAGAGCCTGCATACCGGGAAAATGGGATGGAAACTGAGTCAAGACCCAGGAAGGATACCAGGATCAGCAAGATTTTGACATGCATTGCTTATGGGGAAAGTTTCCGACTCCCTAGCTGTGTATCTTAGTGGGAAAAAATCCTCACATAAAAGCAGGAAGGGAGTGGATGTGGGGAAAGAGAGGAGAATCCTGGCTTTGAACTTAGCAACCTGTGCGTCCTCAGAGTAGAGGTGCCTACCACGCCTCTGATATGTAAGACAGGCACTCAGGAGAGAAGTCTTGAATAGAAGCATAGAAGTGTCATCCTTCAGACATAGTCATTGAAATGACTGACATCCCTATGCAGATACATGCTTGCCATCCCAGCCCTTCCACAGTGAAGGCCAGAGAACTCAAGACACCAAACAGAGTTTTTTAAAAGAAAAAAAAAGGCTGGAGTAGAAGACAGTTCAGAGGTGCTGAGGCTGAAGTCTGAAGGGCATAGTGAAGATGGATTGGAAAGAACCAGGAGCCACAGGACAGAACAAGTCCAAGGTGGAAGGAAGGATCAGGCTTTGGTGTCAAAAGCTACAGCATAGTCAAGAAAGCCTGCAGACTCCAACAACTTGGAAGACAGACTAGGAGGCTTAGAGGAGCAACTTGAAGAGTGTGGTAGATTTTTTTAACCAAATGCACTGAAATTGCCAAGAGGGAAGCATGGACAGGAATTTGAGAAGGAAATTACAATATAAATATGCATACTGTACAGTCTCCTATAATGCAGACCTTCAGTCTTGAGGAGGGAAAAAAGAAAGCTCAACCAGCTAGTGACACCATTTAATTTTGGTGACAACTGAGTGCCAAGTGACACGAGATACAGCCACCTACTTATCCCTGAATAAACAAACAACACAGCGGCTAAAAGAAACGCCATCCACAGGCTGTGGTAGAGCACTTGCCTGGGTTCAGCCCTAGAGAGACAGGAACAGAGACAGAGAGACAGAAGAGGGAGAAAGAAAACCTAACTGGTGTGACAGTTTTTACTGTTTTCTAATACCAGAACTCTGGTTTATTCTGGGAAGGCTTTTTGGTTTCTAGGGATATAAGTACAAATCTTTTGGAAAATGAATTCTTGGGTTTTCTTCCTTTCCAGAAAGACAATGTCATAGCTAGATCCCTGGGAGCCAGATGAGGCTGGTGAAACCACACTAAGACTCAAACTATGTACCGATGAGGACAAAACAGAAATGTACCTGGCTCCCTGGGGCTGTGGTGAAGATACCTACTCTGAAGTAGTGACCCATGGGATTCCTTTTGTTGTTATTTTTGTTTTAGTTTTTGTTGAGGCAGTGTCTCACGTAGCCTAGGCTGGCCTTGAACTTAGTATGCAGATGACCTTAAACTTCAGATCTTCCTGACCCCATCTCTCTAGTGCTGGGATTGCAGGCCTGTGCCACTGCACCAAGCTCTGCCCTCCTGCAGGCTTCTTCTACATGAAAAAGCAAACGCCTGCTAGGTTGCTGTTAGATCGCCACTTTTAACCAATTAATGGATGTGTCATCTTAAATACCTGATTTTGAATTATGATTCTGTTCAGCTCTGGCCTTCTCAAGAACAACAATAAAATTGCTGCCGTATCAACAGCATGGAAGAGTCAGATGCTGGGGAATAGCTTTACTGGGTAACTGGTGGCTAAAATTTCTGGGATAGTGGTGGAAGACTTACTGTACTGTTACAGTCATTTAAACATCAAATGTCCTTGAGAGTTACCCCTGAAGGCTAAAAATTCTCTCTGGAGTCCATTTGTGTTGTTTTCTAAGTGAGAAAGTAACATGATGTGGATGAAATCTGGGGAGAAAAGGGTCATAGGAAAAGGCTAGCTCCTGATAGAACCCAGATTCCAGGGCCAAGGCCAGTGGAGGAGGAAGGAGGCATATTCACCAACTTTCTTGCCATAAAGTTGACCCACATGAAGGGCCAACAAGTCAAGTGACTGTTAAGGGAACTCTCCAAGCAAATCAGCACACACTTCATTTGCAAGATTCCATGTAATCCTTACAACATGGCTGTGCATTTAGGTGGCATTGGCTTCATCTCCATGAGGGAAATCTGAGACACAGAGGATAAGCAAACAAGAGACCTGAAATCAAAGCTAGATCTAACTAATGATAGTTTTAATAACAAGTCAATCTGTAGCAAGCACTTACCATGTGCCAAGCATTTTACATGTATTAAATTTATCAGCTTCCTGAGGTAGATGTGACATGTCTACTATTGTATTGAAGAAACTACAATCACAAAAGGTTGAGTTTGCCTGCATGCAAATGATGTGAAATCCTAGAACATGAACTCAGGCTTGCTTCACTCCAGATCTGGGAAACAGTGAAGAGAGACAATGAGACTTTTTTTTTTTTAACAAATTTTTCAAAACCTTTTACTTTTTTGAGTGTGTATGTGTGTGTTTGTACATGTGAGCATGTATGAGTATGTTTGTAAGTGCATGTGTTGGGGGGGTATTGGCACTGATAAACAGAAGGAGGCCAGAAGAGGATGTCAGATGTCTCCCTCTGTCACTCTCTGCCTTAGTAGTCTCTTACTAAACCTGCAACTTGCTGTTTAGAGCATCTGGCTGGCCTGGGAGATCAGCCTGTCTCTGTAACCAAAGTTGGCTTTCACGTGTTAGTGGTCATGTTCAGTCTCCTAGTGGGTATTAGAAACTTGCCCTCAGGTCTTCATGCTTGCACACTGTCTTATTGCTGTGAAAAGATGCCATGACCAGGATGACGCTTATAAGAAAACATTTAATTGAAGAAAACTCTTATAAGAAAAAGCTTACAGTTTCAGAGGTTCAGTCATGTCAGGGGGCATGGCGGGGGAGCATGGGGGGGTGGCATGGCAAGGGGGCCATGAGGGAAATGGGGGTGCATGGCTGGGGGGGGCATAGCAGGGTCATGGTGGGGAGTATGGAGATATGCAGGCAGGCATGGTGCTGGCTACATCTTGGTTTGCGGGCAGCAGCAAGTCAACTAAGACACTGGTCAGAATCCTGAGCATAGAAAACCCAAAGCCTGCCTCCAGGAGTGACACACTTCCTTCAAAAAAGGGAATACCCACTCCAACAAAGCCATACCTCCTAATAGTGCTGGTCCCTATGAGATTATGCGGGTCAGCTCCATCCAACCTACCACACACAGCAAACACTCTTTGCCATTGAGCAACATCCCCATCCCTGCACTTCACTTTTCAACACTAGAAACCTAAAGACGAAGAACATCATGCTGTCTATCTGGGATTTCCAAAGATATATTTCTGTGAAAAGCAAACAGTACATAATTCCATTCTTTAGACACTACGGTATCCCCCAAAAAAACCAGTGTCACTCAGTATGCCCCTTACAAACTGGGAAACAGAAAGATCATATGGCTTTCCCAAATACAACTAAGGGGTCGAAGCAATGGCGTTATAATAAGGACAGGCTCTCCACTTGATTCCAGATGAAGAGGGATGGAGTACGTCTGCATAATCCAGACCTGGCAGACTGGGACTTCAAAACTTTTAAGGTGAAATTTTGTCTTCCCTTCTTCTTTCCTACCTTTGAAACAAAGGCTCATCTTCACTCCTGAGGAACTCAGTCTTTGCAGCAGATAGCCTGGGAATGGCGAGTGTGCTTTAAGCACTGAGGAGCTGGGGCTGGAGGTGCCTGCTTGGGAAAGTGGAGCCATGGATCATACTGACATCTGAATACCTTGGAAAAAGAAAGGAAAGGCCTGTGTTTCCTCCATCCGTGCTACTCTCTGGCTCCAGGGCATGTTCCTGAGCGGAATGAAGAATGGCATCCTGGTACATCAGGGCAGGCTGCAGAGAAAGCTCTTGGTCTCACCTCCTTCTTGAGCATCTTTCCCTATTCTCTCAAGATGAAGGCTCTAAAAAAGGACAGTACCTGTGAGACTGCTGCTTACCAGACCCGTGGCTCCCCGGGGCTCAGAACCTTTGCTCTACCTTATTAAGCCAGCCTCAGTAAACACATTTTCATTGCATGTGTAGGTCAGTGCTTATTTTTGCTTGTATTTAAGCTCTCTGATAACTTTTAAAATAAAATTAAAACCACATGAGAGATCATTTTGTACTTTCCAAACACTTAAAATTTATTGGATGGTACCCTCCTGTTCAGCAGGCAGAAATAGTGACACACAGCTTGTCAAGAGCCTTGAAAATATTCATATTACCTGATTCACTGATTTTTTTTTACTTGAAAATTTGGCATAAGAAATGAGTGGAAAGATAAACTATGATTTATGGGGGGAAATATCATAGCAATCTGTGGAAATCTCCCTTTAAACTCCATCCTGAACCAGTTCCACTGAAGAGAGTAAGCTCAGCTCAAGAAATGCCATTCAAAATGACATTCAAAGAAAAATTACTACCATTACTCCTCAAACTATTTCACACAGTAGAAACTGAAGGAATATTGCCAAATTCCTTTTATGAGGCCACAATCACCCTAATACCCAAGCCACTCAAAGACACAACAAAGAAGGAGAATTACAGACCAATTTCCCTCATGAATATTGATGCGAAAATTCTCAACAAAATTTTGGCAAACCGTATACAACA
>PVIH01016591.1:0-10981 GCA_004025045.1 Sigmodon hispidus
GGGATGGAAAAAAAAATTCAGAGGGAAAGATGAACACAAAGAAAATATAGGTGTAGCAATCTTATTTGTATTTCTTCCCTTGATAAGCCATGCTTATCATTCTTATCCTCTGTATAGTTATTGTTAACTCTTCCACATTTTAAATTCTTTTTACTGTGTTTTTTTTGATAAATACAAAATAAAGAAGGAAAAAAAAGATTTAACATAATCAAAACATTATAATTTAAAAAATATTATAATTATAAGATAATTACACCTTTTCTCCATTTCCTTTCTTTTCTCTAAATCTTTCATATATCCCTCATAAGTCTCTATCATATTCATGACCTTCTCATTAATTGTTATTTGTCGCGCGCCCACCTCGTCCCGCAAGGAAGACGCGACACCCAGGCTCTTCTTTCAGCAGTTTTATTCAGGAACTTTGATTAATTTTCTGGCTGCTGACTTACTTACTTAAGACGGGGACTGACTGACTTGCTACATCTTATCTCTCATTCTGATACCACGAGGAAACCCGCCCGCAGCCTAAATAGCCTCTGCCAGCCAACCCTAGTACGCCACGTAGGTACTACCAATAGGTCCAGGTATGTGGAAGCAAGCCAGATCCTCAACCTAGCCATTTAAGGTATTGTTTGTCACTGAGTTCACTCACCATGTGGAAGGTAGAGGGCGGAAGCCAGCATCATTTTAAGGTGTGGCTACACAAAGCTCCCCACAGTTATAGCATGAATCTATGTATATGTATATATATACACACACACACACATACATATATTCCTAATTATAGCCTACTGAGTCCATAAAATGTTACTTGTATGGATTACATATCCAAGGCTGAGCATTTAGCACAAGACAACCTACTGGTGTCCTCTTTCTGGGGAAGATACCAGTCTAAGATACTAAAATAGAAATTTTATTTAGCATTTTACTTATTGATAAACAACAAAGTAAATAAATACACTTAATTTCAGTTTAAGAAGTTTAGGCAGCCACTCTCTAATATTAATATTAATAATTAATAGATCTTTACACAATTGTGTTCAAAAATCCATTGTTTATTCTTCTTTTTAAAATTATGGCATGATATTTATTATAACAATAAAGATTGTATACTATACAACATAAAATATAATGACAATAAGTATAAAATCTATTTGTAATTAACATAATATGGTAGAATAGAAAAAAACAAAAGAAATGCTTTGTAATAAGCTTTGCTGAACTATGGAAAGGTGGGAGGGTAAAAAAATAATACACTTGGATGGAATGAACTATTTTCTGAGAAGTGCTTACTAACACTCAAAACCGTCATCTATAGCATCACCTTGGGTGTCTCTAATGGGTAATGGTGGAATGTTCAATATTTTTGAAGATTTTTGAGAATTCTCATTCTCAAAGATTCTAACAAATTCTATCAAATTCTGCAAGTGATTTGCAAAAAATAGAATTCAGTGGAATATTCAAAAAGGGAAGAAGAAAGAGAAGCCAAATGTATTGAAGTCTCCAGTTATTGAAGATATTTTTGGTTGGAAGCTTTCTGAACTAATCCAGATGCTGCGTCAGTCAACAGCCTCCCATAGTTGGTTCTGTAGAACACGATAACATGTAACGGTACTACATGAGGAGGTTGTTCTATTTTCCCTGTTATAAGACCTTTCTTGTGAGGAGGAGATGGACTCTTGAACACTGGGTCATTATGTTTACAAAGTACTTTTGCTATGACAGCCACTGTGTCTTCACTGGCAAGTATGGTAGGAATGTTCATGTGTATGCTGTGAAAATTATTCTTTAAATAAAGAAACTGTTATTGCCATGATGTGGGGGGCATAGAAGAAGTAGTCGGAGAAATTGAGTTCAGGTAGGAGGAGTGCTGAGTCAGACAGTCAGCTACCAAAGAAGAAAAATGTAAGGGACTCAGGTGAGCTGGCCACCGGCCATGTGACCAGATATATTAATAAAAATGGGTTGAATTAGGATGAAAGAGCTAGCTAGCAATGTGCCTGAGACATAGACCAAACAGGATGAAATTAATAGAATCATCTGAGTCATTTTTTGGGGGAAAAGTGGCCGTAGGTCGAACTTCTGGCCCAGATATAGTCAGAAAGCTTGTACAACAGGCATCTTTTATCTCTCAGACTCAGCATCATTATTCAGGGAATCTGGATCTTTCTCTATGTCATTACAACTCTTTGAGATATGTCCATAAAATACAGTAGCATATCCAAGTATCTCCAGAACATTCTCAATGAGATATTTTATGATAGAATTTTTTTAAGTTATTGTATCCTAATCATGACTTGAAAGAAGTTACTTTCCATAGAACATTCAAGGCCATGAAAACTGATAAATTATATGCACTTATGTTATTTTAAGAAATGGCTTTCAATCTTGTATAATCACTGATGCCATTTCTTAAGAGTGAAACCTTTGTTTATGGTATCTGTCATAAAAGATTTTGAATAGCATGCATATTTTGATCAGGGGCATTAAGCCATTTATTCTATGAATTAGAACATATCCATCCTTGGCTATTTCAAGAAAATTCTGTAAGATTTATGCTATAAGGAGAGAGTTCTTTCTCAAGTTCACTTCCTCTCCAGAATCAAGCTTTTCTTTTAGGGCTCGATATGATATATAGTCTGACATTCTGAAGAATCATTCCACTTCTGATCCTTTTTCATTGATGATAGAGAACATGGCCAGCATTGGATCAGGGAGACTGCCATCTTTACAGACATTCATGAGAGACTTTTCAAAGAGAGGTTCCTGTATTAGTGCTAATGAGGTCTAAGTCTTTTCAAAGAGGCTCTTCCTGAGGAGGAGCAGATGGACTCTAGGATAGTTCACTATTATCTTTAGGACATGTCCTCTCACTGTGACAACCATTATCATCACTGGCATCCTTCATCTCATCAGACTCAGTCACATAATTTAGGGAACGTGAAGCTCATCTTGATGCCTACCAATGGGAGCAGGGTCTGTCTCTGACTCCTTTGTTTGCTTTTGGGAACCTTTTCCTCATATTGGGTTGCCTCATTGAGCAATATGAGAGGAGGTTCCTAGTATTAGCACAACTTGTTATGTCAGGTTTGATTAATATCCATTAGTGGTCTGATGTTTTCTAGAAAGAAATTGAAGAGAAGTGGTTGGGAGGCAGAAAAGGGGTGGAGGAGAGACTGAGAGAAGAGAAGGGAAACTGTGATCAGAATGTAATAATAATAATAGTAATAATAATAATGCCTACACCTGCTCTTTTCTGAAGGGAAAATGGAGGTGGAGTGAATCTGGGGCATTAGGAAGGTGAAAGGGGCTGGAAGGAGTGGGGGGAAGGGACACTATGATCATGGTGTAGTACTGCATGAAAGAAGAATCTATTTTTTTAAAAAAAATCTACAGTGTAATAATCAAAGGAAAAATTCCTTTATAAGATCTGCTATTAGCAAGCCTATAGGGCATTTTTCTTAATTAGTGAATGATGTGGAAATGGTCATCCCATTGTATGTGGTGCCATCTCTGAGTTGGTGGTAGAGCATTCTGTAGCAAAGCACAGTGAACAAGCAATGGGATCCAAGTCTGCAGGAAGTATTCCTATGGGCATCAACTCCTGACTTCAGGTACAATCAGCCTGGTTTGAGTTCCTGCTTTAGATTCCTCAGTGATCTGTGATTCAAGATATGTAAGCCAAATAAACTATTCCCTTCCCAAGTTGCTTTGGTCAAGTTGTTTCATAATATCAATAGGAACACTAATTAAGCATCTTTACATAAACACTTTTATGTAAAGCATGGCCCCTAGATAAATGAGTTGTAGACATTTTCATGTGAGCAAAAGAAGCTATCAGTCTTGGCTTATAAAGCCTTATTTCACATACTTGCCCAAGCTCCTTTCTCTTTCTGCTTATCTTTTGTGATGCTGACATCCCAGCAAACTTGAATGTTGGTTGATAACAAACTATTGGAAAGAATCATCTTCATTCTATGAGAGCAGTTCTCTCCAGTCCAGGCCGTAAACATATCACCCATGTGCTTAATAAAGTCATAGGTCCCCATGCTTAATCATCAAACACTGTTAGTTCATATTTCTAAAAAAAATTCTTAGGATGTTATATTTTAAGAATTACCAGTGAATTTTGATTTGTGTGATTTTGAGTAAATACTTTGAGAAATACTAAATATTTGTATGTGTGTATTTAAATGATATTCAGTGAGCTTTTTGTTAGTGTTGTCACTTACATTATCACACAAACAAATATATATCTGCATATACATCTCTAGCTATGATATTATTTTCAGATCAAGTCTGTATTTCAAAAATTATGAATCCAGTTATCACCAAATGAAAGCAGATATGTAATTTTACCCATTCTTAATCACTTTCAGTCCAAATGGATATTAGATGTTTCAACCATTCCTTTGAAAGTAAAATTACTTGTTCCTATCCTATATCACCTACCACCTTAAAGAAAAGTAAGACAAGAAACAAAAGCAACCCAATAAATGTTACTGATATAAAATATTTTTTAAAAAAATTCCTAGGTTCTATATAAATATACTTTAACTCATATTATATAGGTTTTTATTTAAAAATTTTTCCATACCCAACACTGTTCCCCCTCCCTCCCCTTCTCTAAGTCCTCCCAGGCCTTCCTCCATTCGATCCCTCATCTATTCCCCAGAGAGGGCAAAAACTATGTGAGTCAGTTTGGTCTAGTGTATCCAGTTGAGTTAGGATCAAGTCCCTCCCCCCAGTATCAAAGCTAGGTAAGGTGTTTCACTGTAGGGAATGGGCTCAGAGAAGCCAGTTTATATACCAGGAATACACTCTGATCCTACTGCAAGAGGCTCCACAAACTACATACCTGTAGTTCAGCAGCCACTTAGCCCCGAATAATCATACAAAGGCTTATATTAATTACAAGCTGTTTGGCTTATGGCTCAGGCTCATTACTTGCTAGATCTTTCAACTTAACTCAACCCATTTTCATTAATCTCTGTATTGCCACATAGCTCGTGGCTTACCTGTGTTTCTTTACATCTTTCTTCCTTGGGCAGCAGCTCTCAGTGTCTTTGTCTAACTCCACCCACCTTCTCCTTTATCGATGCTCAGATTTCAGGTCTGTGCCTAAGATGCCTTGCCATAGGTCAAAACAGTCCCTTTATTAAACAATGGTATTCAGAGCATACATAAGGACATCTCATAACAAGTAAGATATTCTTCTGTGGGGAATGGACTCTGAAAAGCCAGTTCATGCACCAAGAATAAACTCTGATTCAACTTCAAGAGGCTCTACAAACTGCCCACACCATATGACTGTCATCTATATTTAGAGGGCTTAGTTCAGTTCTATGAAGCTTCCTCAACTGCCATTTCAGTGTCAGTGAGCTCTTACTAGCTTGGGTCAGTTGTCATTTTGAGGCTGCCCCTCATAATCCTGATCCCTTTGCAAATATAATCTCTCTTCCCCATCTTCAGCTGGACTGGGAGCTCTACCCAATGCTTAGTTATGAATCTCTGGGTCTGTCTCCATCAGTTACTGAATGAAGGTTCTGTAATGGCAGGGTGGTCACTTATCTGATTATTGGGAAGGCTAGTTTAGGAGTAAATTGAGATCATATAAGGGGAAGAAGTCAGGGAAATTAGAAGTAGAACATGAGAGAATGGGTTGGATGAGGTAGGAGAGCAATAGAGAGGGAGAACAAAGAAATAGATGTTTTCATAGAGGGAACCGTGCTGCTAGAGATATACCCAAAAACCCACGAGATGACCTGTGCTAGAACTCCAAGTAATAGTGGAGAGGTTGCCTAAAGTGGCCTTTTCCTCATATTATATATTTTAAACATATGAAATAATATTTTATAGCTATATTTAAGCCTAGGCCATTATTTAATGTAGAAAACATATCGGAGATTTTAACAAAAAAGGGCATGTGCTTTGTATGTTCTTATATATTTTATATCTGATAAATAATAAAGTTATTTTTATATCTTACAAGGTTTTTTAAAGGATTTTATGTGATTATGCCTTCTTTACCCCCATTCTTTTTTGTATTTGGATATATAGAAATTATCTTGTAACAAACAGCTTGGCATTTTATATACATTTAGTACTATAAATAATCATGCATATTGTATACTTCAGGATAAATATCAGAATAGTTTATATGTGATAACAGACTTTTCCTGTGTCATTTACCTGGAACAACTTTCCAACCCCACATTGGCTTCCTCTATTAAGACCTCTACCTCTCTTTATTTTCTCCTTCCTTGTTCCCCTCACTCAATCATCTCCTTCTCTCATGATTCATTCCCACCCCTTCTTGGTTGCAACTGTTTATGCTCCCAACTAGCTAAGAAGATCTTCTCTGTTTTCTCTTCCTAGGGGACTCCCTGGATGTCTCTTTTAATTTTCTCCTGGTTCCAAGCTATTCTAGGGTTGTGGTTTGCAGCTTGGAATGCTTTGCTTTTTGTCTAAAGTCCACTAATGAGTGAGTACATCCCATGCTTATCTTTCTTGGTGTGGGTTAGGGTTAGGGTTAGGATAAGGGTTAGGGTTCTTGCTATTATAAATAGTGCTGCTATGAACATAGTTGAGCTAATGCCTTTGGAGTGCGACTATGCGTCTTTAGGGTATACACCCAGAAGTGGTATTGCTGGGTCCTTGGGGATATTGATATCCAGTTTTCTGAGAAACTGCCGTACTGCATTCCAGAGTGGCTGAACAAATTTATATTCTCCCAGAAATGGAGGAGTGCTCCCCTTGTTCTGCATCCTCTCCAGTGTAGGCAATCAACTGTGTTTTTGATCTTAGCAAATCTGACAGGTGTAAGATTGTTTTGGTTTGAATTTCTCTGATGCCTAAAGATGTTAAGTAATTTTTCAAGTGCCTTTCAGTCACTTGTAACTCTGCTGAGAGTTCCCCTTTTAGTGCTGAACCCCACTTTTAATTGGATTATTTATGATTTGGGGCTCTAGTTTCTTGAGTTCTCTATATATTTTAGAGATCAGTCCTCTGCCAGTTGTAGGGTTGGTGAAAATCTTTTCCCATTTTGTAGGCTGTCATTGTGTCTTATTTATTGTCATTGTCCTTACAGAAGCTTCTCAGTCTCAGGAGGTTCCTCTTATTGATTGTTGTTCTTAGTGTCTGTGTTACTGGTGTTATATTTAGGAAGTGGTCAGCAGTGCCAATGTGTTGGAGGGTATTTCCCACTTTCTTTTCTATCAAGTTCAGTGAAGCTGGGTTTAAGTTGAGATCTTTGATCCACTTGGATTTGAGTTTTGTGCAAGGCGATATTTGGATTTATTTGCATTGTTCTACACACTACCATCAAGTTATGCCAACACCATTTGTTGAAGATACTATCTTTCTTCCATTCAATATTTTTGTTCTCTTTGTCAAAAATCAGGTGTTCATAAGTGCTCAGGTTAATATTGGGGTCTTCAATTTGATTCCATTGATCCACAAGTCTGTTTTTATGCCAGTATCAGGCTGTTTTTGTTACTGCAGCTCTATACTTTAGCTTGAAGAAGGGGATAGTGATGCCTCCTAAAGTTTTTTTGTTGAACAGAATTGTTTTGGCAATCTTGTTATTCCAAATGAAATTGAGTATTGTTCTTTCAAGGTCTGTAAAAAATTGTGTTGGAATTTTGATGGGGATTGCATTAAATTTGTAGATTGCTTTTGTTAAGATTACCATTTTTACTATGTTGATCCTACCTATCCAGCAGCCTGAAAGATCTTTCCATTATCTTGTATCCTTTTTAATAATTTCCTCAGATATTTAAAGTTTTTGTCAAACAGATCTGCTAGTCCTTTGGTTATATTTATACCAAGGCATTCAGTGCTATTTGCAGCTATTATAAAGGGTAATGTTTCTGCTACTTCTTTTTCAGTCTTTTGTTATTGGTGTATAGGAAAGCTATTGATTTCATTTTGAGTTAATTTTGTAACCTGCTACATTATTGAAGATATTTACCCCTGGCAGAATTTTGTGAGTCATTTGTATATGCAATCATATCATCTGCAAATAGAGATATTTTGACCTCTTCTTTTCCAATTTGTATCCCCTTAATCTCCTTTCATTCCCTTATTGCTTTAGCTAAAACTTTGAGAACTATATTGAATAGATATGTAACAAGAGGACAGCCTTATCTTTTTTCTGATTTTGGTGTGATTGCTCTGAGTTTTTCTCCATTTAGTTTGATGTTTGCCATCAGCTTGTTGCAAATTGCCTTTATTATATTTAGGTATTTTTTTTCCTGTATTCCTGATCTCTTCAGGAATTTTATAATAAAGGAGTATGGATTTTGCCAAAGGCTTTTTTAGCATTTAAAGAGTAGATCATGCATTTTTTTTCCTTCAGTTTGTTTATGTCATTTACAGTTTTTCATATGTTGAATCATCCTTATATCTCTGGAATGAAGCCCACTTGATCATGGTGGATGATCATGGTGGATGTTCTTGGTTCAGTTTACCAAAATTTTATTGAATGTTTTGCATCAGTATTCATGAGGGAGCTTGGTCTATAATTCTCTTTCTTCATTGTATCTTTGAGTGGCTTGGGCATCAGGGTAAATGTAGCCTCATAAAAAGAGTTTGGTAGTGATCTTTTAGTTTCTACTGTATATAACAAGTTGTTGATTATTGGTATTAGTTCTTCTTTGAATATCTGGTAGAATTCTGCACTGAAAACACCTGGTCCTGGTCTTTTTTTGGGGGAGGAACTTTTAATAAAAGCTTCAAATTCCTTTGTGGTTATAGGTTTGTTTAGGTCATTTATTGGATCTTGATTTAATTTTCATAATTGATACCTGTCCAGAAAATTGACCATTTCTTTTAGGTTTTCCATTTTAGTAGAGTATAGATTTTCAAAGTAAGACCTGATAATACTCTGGATTTCCTGGGAGTCTGTTGTTATGTCTTCCTTTTTATTTCTGATTCTGTTAGTTTGGATACTGTCTCTGTGTCTTTTGGTTTGTTTGGATAAAGGTTTATCTATCTTGTTGATTTTTCCAAAGAACCAACTCTTTGATTCATTAATTCTTTGTATTGTTCTCTTTGTTTCTATTGTATTGATTTTAGCCCTAAGTTGATTATTTCCTGCTGTCTACTCCTTCTAGGTGTGTTTGCTTCTAATTTTTCTAAAGCCTCCAGCTGAGTTGTTAGGTCTCTTGTGTGAGCTTTCTCTTGGTTTTTCTTATAGGCATCTAGTGTTATGATTTTTTTCTCTTATCACTGCTTTTATTGTGACCCATGAGTTTGGGTATGTTGTGGATTCATTTTCATTGAATCCTAGGCAGTCTTTGATATCTTTGTTAACTTCTCTTTGACCCAGAATTGGTTCAGTGTAGAGATGTTTAATTTCCATGAGGTTATAGACTTTCTGTGATTTTTGATGTTGTTGAATTCTAACTTTAGACCATGGTGGTCTGATATAATACAAGGGGTTATTCCCTTTTCTCTGTATCTGTTGATATTTGCTTTATGACCAAGAATGTGGTCAATTTTAGACAAAATTTCATGGAGTGCTGAGAAATATGTATATTTCTTTCTGTTTGGGTGGAAGATTCTTTACGTATCTATTAAGTCCATCTGAGTCATAACATCTCTTAGATCCCTTATTTCTCTGCTGAGTCTCTGCCTGGTTGACCTATCCAAGGATGAATGTGGGGTATTAAAGTCTCCCACTTATAGAGTGTGTCCTTTGATATGGAGTTTAAGCTATAGTAGTGTTTCTTTTACATATGTGGGTGCCCTCATATTGGGGGCATAAATATTCAGGATTGAGATCTTATCTTGGTAGATTTTTCTTTGTGATGAAAAAATAATGACAATCCTGATCTTCTTTGATTCATTTTAGTTTGAAGTCTATTTTGTGAGGTATTAGGATAGCTAGACCAGCTTGTTTCTTTGACCATTTGATTGGAGAATATTTTCCCAACCCTTTACTCTAAGCTTGTGTCTTGGAAGTTGAGGTATATTTCTTGTATACAGCAGAAGAATGACTTCTGTTTTTGTTTCCATTGTGTTAGGGTGTGTCTTTTATAGGTGAATTGAGTCCATTGATATTGAGAGATATTAATGACCACTGATTTTTTTTCTTGTTATTTTTGGTGGTAGCGTGTGTATTTCCTTTCTTCAAGCTTTTCTTTCCTGTGATTATTGATTTTTTAGGGTTTCAAGGGTGTATCTGGGTTCCTTAGGATGGAGTTTTCCCTCTAGTGCTTTCTGTAGTGCTGGATTTGTGGATAGGTATTGTTCAAATCTGATTTTGTCATGAAATATTTTGCTTATGTCATCTATGGTGATTGGTAGTATTGCTGGGTATAGTAGCCTGTGTTGTAAACCCATACTCCTTTAGTGTCTGTATAACTTTTGACCAGGACCTTCTTGCTTTTATTGTTTCCATTGAATAGTTTGCTGTTATTCTAAAGGTCTGCCTTTATAGGTAAATTGGCCTTTTTCTTTTTTCTTTGTTCAGTATGTTTTGAGGCTTAATTATTATGTGGCAAGCAGACTTTATTTGAGGGTCTAATCTATTTGGTGTTCTGTAACCTTCTTGTATCTTTATAGGCATGTCCTTCTTTAGGTTGGGAGAGTTTTCTTCTATAATTTTATTTGTGTTTTTGAGCTGGTATTCTTTTTCTTCTTCTGTTCCAATTATTGTCAAGTTTGTCTTTTCACGATGTCCCAAATTTCCTGGATGTTTTTAGGGTATGGCCTTTTTGGTTGTAGTCCTTTTTTGACTGGTTTATCTATTTCCACTATTGTATCTTCCACTCCAGAGATTCTCTCTTTGATCCCTTAGGTTCTGTTGGTTATGCTTGTATTTGTAGTTCCAGATCGTTTCTTCAGATTTTTTTTGTTTTCAGCTTTGCCTCATTTTGTGTCTTCTTTATTGCTTCTATATCAATTTTTAGTTCCTGGAATGCTTCTTTCATTTGTTTGTTTTCTTTCAAAGATTTGTTAATCTCTTCCATTTTTT
>PVIH01016591.1:11081-45140 GCA_004025045.1 Sigmodon hispidus
TTTTTTTTTTTTTTTTTTTTTTTTTTTTTTTTTTTTTTTAGTATATGTATTCTTGCACTAGGATCTGCCCATTGCTTCCTTGGTTCACTTTTAGTCAGCTCTTAATCAGTTGTGAGTCTAGGGGTTGTGTGTCTCTAGCTGGCACAGGTTTCACTCTTAGCATTTAATTGACTCAAATTGGCTCTCAGTCAGCTCTCTTAGTTACCTCTTATTCTGTACTTTTACTCTGACCTGGACAAGGGCTCTCTTACTCTGTTCTTGACAGGTGGTCTGAAGAATCTCTAGATGTCTGTATGTGATAATGCAGCTTGCTTTGAAGATAGGGTTTGGCCATGGGATGTCCCTCCTGCTATTTGTTTCAGGGAATTGCTAGGGTAAGGTGTTCTCCCGTCTTTGTTTGTTTTAGTGCATGGTTGGCTGTGGGGGCAGAGCTGGGGCTGTGTCTCCAGCTTCAAGAGAGGTGGTCTCCAGGTGGCCTAGAAGTTGGAATACACTCACCTCTTACTCAGCTCTGGACACAGGCTCTGCCAGTCTATAGATATCCACTTTTAATGATCTAATCTATTTTTATGTAATAAAATTATGCATTATTAATTATATTAGCACATGGTCACTAAAATGTTCTTTATTAAATTTCAGCCTAACCTTGCTCTAAAATTTATTGCTGAAGGAGAATATTTAAACAGAATGTCTGAATTTAATGATCTTGAATCTATCTTTAGGAATTTGAAATACTTTGTCAACTTTCCACTAATTACAAATATATACACATACACACAAGTTGCATTTTCTCATAAATGATTTAATGGATTTTAGATGATTAGCTTGTCTTGAGCAATTAAATATATATATGTGTATATATATATAACACAGTAAATTAATAATTACATCATGCATTTATTCCAAATTTCTTGTCAAGGTTTGGGCTGTTTTGTCCAGCTGGAAAATGGATTAGGATGACAATTTCTTTTCATAGCTTTCTTTTCCTGCTCTATAGAAAGTATATTTTTGAATGTGGATGTGTTGATATTCTTCAGAGGCCCTACCTACTGATAGTCATTTGGTATTCTAAACTCATGTTACTTGTGTGTTAGCATCTTTCCCCTCCCCATGAACTATTGATATTAATTAGGATCATATTCACTTATTTTATTTTACTTCACATTATTTCACATATTTTGGCTGGAACCACATTTAATAGAGATCTCTATTACCTTTCTAATATCTTTTTTTCTTCTTTATTTTATATTTATCAAAAATCAGTAAAATGAATTTACAATGCTGAAAAGTTAACAATAACTATAAAGAGGATAAGAATCATAAGCATGGCTTATCAAGGGTGATAATGCAAATAAGATTGCTACACATATATTTACTTTGTGTTCAGCTTTCCCTCTGAATTTTTTTTCCATCCCTGTATATGCTTATTCAAGGGCCCTTCCCCCTCCCACCACATCTTGACATTTCTCTTCTCCACAACTACCCATCCCTTCCCTGTGCAGGGAGCAGACAGTCCTATGGTCCCACTGACCCAATAATGTTTGGATCAGTCTCCACTCCTGGCCAAATCCAGTTTTGTCCATTCTTCCACAAATGTGAGTCAGGTGTTCCTATAGTTGAGGTGGGGTCCGAAGGGTCAGTCTAGGGTGTTACTGATCCCAAGCTGTTCAGTGGTTGTGGTTTGCAGCTTGTGCATGCTTGGTTTTTTTCTTGTTTGTCTAGAGACCATTAATGAGTGAGTACATCCCCTGCTTATCTTTCTGAGATTCTGATACCTCACTCAGGAGGATATTCTCCAAATCCATCCATTTGCCTGCAGATTTTAGGATATCATTTTTTTCTTACTGCTGAGTAGTATTCCATTGTGTAGATGTACCACAATATGTTAATCCATTCTTCAGTTGAGTGACATCTAGGTTGTTTCCAGGTTCTTGCTATTACAAATAATGCTACTATGAACATAGTTGAGCTAATACCTTTGGAGTGTGAATGTGCCTCTTTAGGGTATACACCCAGAAGTGGTATTGCTGGATTCTTGGGGAGATTGATTCTCAATTTTCTGAGAAACCTCCATATTGCATTCCAAAGTGGCTGAACAAGCTTACACTCCCACCAACAATGGAGGAGTGTTCCCCTTGCTCTGCATCCTCTCCAACATAGGCTGTCATCTGTGCCTTTTATCTTAGCCAATCTAACAGGTATTAGGTGGTATCTTAAAGTTGTTTTGATTTGCATTTCTCTGATGGCTAAAGATGAAGAGCACTTTTTCAGGTCCCTTTCAGCTATTCATAGTTCCTCTGCTGAGAATTCCCTTTTTAGATCTGAACCCCATATTTTGATAGGGTTATTCAAGGTTTTGGGATCTAAATTCTTGAGCTCTTTATATACCTTAGATATCAGTCCTCTATCACTTGTAGGGTTGGTGAAAATCTTTTCCCATTCTGTAGGCTGGTGTTTTGTCTTATTGACAGTGTCCTTGGCTTTGCAGAAGCTTCCCAGCTTCAGGAGATCCCACTTGTTGATTGTTGGTCTTAGTGCCTGTGCCACTGGTGTTATATTTAGGAAGTGGTCACCTGGGTCAATTTGTAGAAGTATATTTCCCACTTTCTTTTCTATCAGGTTCAAAGTGGTTGGGTTTAAGTTGAGGTCTTTGATCCACTTGGATTTGAGTTTTGTGCAGGGTGACAGGCTCGGATCTATTTGCATTTTTCTACACACTTCCATCCAGCTATGCCAACACCATTTGTTAAATATACTATCTTTTTTCCATGAATGTTTTGGGCCTCTTTGTCAAAGATCAGGTGCTCATAGGTTTTTGGGTTAATGTCTGGATCCTCAATTCTATTCCATTGGTCCACAAGTCTGTTTTTATGCCAGTACCAGGCTGTTTTTATTACTGTAGCTCTATAGTATAGCTTGAAGTCAGGGATGGTGATACCTCCTGAGATTCTTTTGTTGGGTAAAATTGTTTTGGCGATCCTGGCTTTTCTGTTATTCCAAATGAAATTGAGTATTGTTCTTTCAAGGTCCAAAAAATATTGTGTTGGGATTTTGATGGGCAGTGCATTGAATCTGTAGATTGCCTTTGGTAGAATTGCCATTTTTACTATGTTGATCCTACCGATCCAGGAACAGGGGAGAGCTTTCCATTTTCTGATATCCTCTTCAAATTCTTTCTTCAGTGATTTAAAATTTTTGTCAAATAGGTCTGTTACTTCTTTGGTTATAGTTACTCCAAGGTATTTAATACTATTTGCAGAAATTATGAAGGGTAATGTTTCCCTTATTTCTTTTTTAGCTCTTCTATCTTTAGTGTATAGAAGGGCTACTGATTTCTTTTAGTTTATCTTGTATCCTGCTACATTGCTGAAGGTGTTTATCAGCTGTAGCAGTTCCTTGGAAGAATTTTGTGGGTCAGTTATGTATATAATCATAACATCTGCAAATAGAGATAGCTTCACTTCTTCTTTTCCAATTTGTATGCACTTAATCTCTTTTTGTTCCCTTATTGCTTTAGCTAAAACTTTGAGAACTATATTGAATAGATAAGGGGAGAGAGGACATCCTTATCTAGTTTCTGACTTTAGTGGGATTTCTTTGAGTTTTTCTCCGTTAAGTTTGATACTGGCTGTTGGCTTCTTGTAAATCGCCTTAATTATATTTAGGTATTCTCCCTGTATTCCTGATCTCTCTGGGGCTTTAATCATAAAGGAGTGTTGGATTTTATCAAAGGCTTTTTCAGCATCAAAGTATATGATCATGTGGTTTTTATTCCTTTAGTTTGTTTATATGATGGATAACATTTACAGTTTTTCATATGTTAAGACAGCCCTGCATTTCTGAGATGAAGCCAACTTGGTCATGGTGGATGATATCTTTTATACATTGTTGTATACGGTTTGCCAAAATTTTGTTGAGAATTTTTGCATCAATATTCATGAGGGAAATTGGTCTGTAATTCTTCTTCTTTGTTGTGTCTTTGAGTGGCTTGGGTATTAGGGTGATTGTGGCCTCATAAAAGGAATTTGGCAATATTCCTTCAGTTTCTACTGTGTGAAATAGTTTGAGGAGTAATGGTAGTTATTGTTCTTGGAATGTCTGGTAGAATTCAGCACTGAAACCATCTGGACCAGGGCTTTTATTTTTGGGGAGGTTTTTAAGGACAGCTTCAATTTCCTAAGGGTTATAGGCCTGTTTAGGTAATTAATCTGATCTTCATTTAATTTTGGTAGATGGTACCTGTCCAGAAAGCTGTCCATTTCTTCTAGGTTTGCATTTTTGGGGAATACAGAGTTTCAAAATATGATCTGATAATTCTCTGTATTTCCTGGGGGTCTGCTGTTATGTCCCCCTTTTCATTTCTGATTTTGTTGATTTGGATACTCTCTCTCTGTTTTTTGATTAGTTTGGCTAAGGGCTTATCTATCTTGTTAACTTTCCCAAAGAACCAACTCTTAGATTCGTTGATACTTTGTATTGTCTTTTTTTTTTCAGTTGTATTGATTTCAGCTCTAAGTTTGATTATTTCCTGCCATCTACTCCTTCTAGGTGAGTTCGCTTCTAATTGTTCTAAGGATTTCAGCTGTGCTGTTAGGTCTCTAGTGTGGGATTTCTCTAGGTTTTTCATATAGGCATCTAGCTCTATGAATTTTCCTCTTAAGACTGCTTTCATTGTGTCCCACAAGTTTGGATATGTTGTAGATTCATTTTCATTGAATTCTAGGAAGGCTTTGATTTCTTTCTTAATTTCTTCCTTGACCCAGAGATGGTTCAGCTGAGTGATGTTCAGTTTCCATGAGTTGGTAGGCTTTCTTTGGGTGTTGATGTTGTTGAACTCTAACTTTAGGCCCTGGTGGTCTGATATATTACAAGGGATTATTTCCATTTTTTTTGTATCTGTTGATATTTGCTTTATGACCAATTATGTGGTCAATTTTGGAGAAAGTTCCATGAGGAGCTGAGAAATATTCCTTTGCCTTTGGGTGGAAGATTCTGTAGATATCTATGAAATCCATTTGCATCATAACCTCATTTAGACTCCTTATTTCTCTGTTGAGGCTCTGTCTGGTTTATCTATCCAGGGTTGAAAGTGAGGTATTGAGGTCTCCCACTATTAGGGTGTGAGAATTGATGTGGGATTCGAGCTTTAGCAGTGTTTTTTTTTTTTTTTACATAAGTAGGTGCTCCTATATTAGGGGCATAGATATTTAAGATTGAAATCTCCTCTTGACCAAGTTTTTCTGTGATGAATAAGTAGTGACCATCTTGGTTCCTTTTAATTACTTTTCGCTTAAAGTCTATTTTGTTAGATATTAGGATTGCAACCCTGCTTGTTTCCTAGGACCATTTGACTGGAAAATCTTTTCCCAACCCTTTATTCTAAGCCTGTGTCTGTCTTTGCAGTTGAGGTGTGTTTCTTGTAGGCAACAGAAGGATGGCTTCTGTTGTTGTATCCATCTTGTTAGTGTGTGACGTTTTATAGGAGAGTTGAGACCATTGATATTAAGGGAAATTAGTGACTACTGATTCATATTTCCTGCCATTTTTGGTGGCAACTTGTTTGTATTTCCTTTCTCTAGTGTATTCTTCTGTGGACTTATTGGTTGTTTGTGATTTTGTGGGTGTATCTGGGGTCCTTAGGTTGGAGTTTTCCCTCTAATACTCTCTGTCGTGCTGGATTGGTAGATAGATATTCTTTCAGTCTGACTTTGTCCTGAAATACCTTGTTTACTCCATCTATGGTAATTGATAATTTTGTAGGGTATAGTATTCTAGTTTGGCAGCCATGCTGTTTTAGCGACTGTATACATTCTGACCAAGCCCTTCTAGCTTCCATCATTTCCATTGAATAATCAGGCGTTATTCTGATGGGTCTGCCTTTATATGTGAGTTGGCCCTTTTCTTTTACAGCTCTTAAAATTTTTTCTTTGTTCTGTATGTTTTGTGGCTTGATTATAATGTGGCACACTGACTTTTTTTTGGGATCATATCTATTTGGTGTTCTGTAAGGTTCTTGTATCTTAATAGGCATTTCCTTCCTCAGGTTAGGGAAGTTTTCTTCTATGATTTTATTGAAAACATTATCTGTGCCTTTGAGCTGGTATTCTTCTCCTTCTTCTGTTTCTATTATTCTCAAATTAGGTCTTTTTATGGTGTCTCAGATTTCCTGAACATTTTGAGTTATGGCTTTTTTAGTTTTACTATTTTCTTTGACTGATATATCTATTTGAGCTACTGAGTCTTCCACTTCAGAGATTCTATGTTCTATTCTCTTGAACTCTGTTTGTTATGCTTGTATCTGTGGTTGCAGCTTTTTTTCTTCAGGTTTTCTATTTCCATCTTTGCCTCAATTTGTGCCTTTTTTATTGCTTCTATTTCAGCTTTTATTTCAGCTTTTAATTCAGCTTTTAGTTCCTGGCATGTTTCTTTCATAGCTTTGTTTATCTCTTCCAATTTTTTGTTTGTATTTTCTTCTATTTATTTAAGACTTTTTTTCATATCTTCTTTTAGAGCTTCAATGATCATCAAAAAGGAATTTTTGGTGTTGCTTCCTTCTGTTTCCTCTTCATTGCTCAGTTCAGGTCTTGTATTTGTAAGATTGCCACTCTCTTCCGGAGTTACCATGTTGTTCTTTGTATTATTATGTAATTTTTTTGCACTGACGTTTACCCATGGCTTCAGTGGTTCATGATTGGATGGCTCTTGCTCAGTTATGGCACTCGGGCTTGTGTGCCTCCTGTCACCTCTCTGGATAGGGTCTGAATCTACCCTTCAGAGACCCCTGTAGTTGTCTGTTCACTCAGTTCGATGTGTTGGTGGGTAGCCATGCAAATTCCCTCAGCAGGAGCTGTGGGAATGGTGACAGGCAGAGTTTATCTGCCAGTGATCCAGAGGGTGCTGGGAGTCTGCAAACAGCACTTGGTCCCAGAAGCGGAACCCGAACCAATGGGAGCTCCCTTTCTAATATCTTATCCAAGTCTCAAGATTCTTGCATTTTTTTCTGATCTCTTCTGAATTGGATTTGTAACTTCACTTTTATTACTGGTAACATAACCGCTAATTTTATGTGTAAATTTGGCTGGACTAAGAAATAGCCACTTGCATTGTTTGATGGTATGTTTGAAAGAATGTTTCTGGAAGAGAATAGAATTTAATTAAGTTTACACCCATGTTGTTAAAGGTAAATTTTCACTATGTCTTTTTTTTTTATTTTTGTGATGAGATATCATGAACAAGAAATAAAATCAAATAGATAACTGGTTTGTTTACACCTTTAGAGGAACTAGTCTATAAACATTATAATGTGAGCATAACAGCAATAAGGCATGACAATGGTGAAGTAGTTCAGAGCTCATATCTGATCCACCAACTTTGTCATAAGTCTTCCTGAATATTCTAACAATTGGGAGCCAAATTTCATATGAGCCTATGAGGAACATTTTCATTTAAATTCCTACCACAGTGGGAATCATCTAATCCTTTGGTTAAGGGATTCTGCTTTATTTAGATAAGACACAATGAAAGAGAAAAGTTCAACTTCTCTTCTTGAGCTTGGGCATCCATTTCTTCTCTTTTAGACATCAGAGCTTCTAAGACTTATACCAATGACCTCAATACTTATCTTTTGACAGTAAACTATGATTTAATATTTCTGAAAAAAGTTTCCCCTGGGGTTCACATGAGTCCCTCTGTACCACTGAAGTTACCTAGGACACTCGTATTTCAATTCTCTCCTTTTTGCTACTACTTTCCTATCTGAGAAACATTAACAATTTTTGCTCTTTTGGGTTTGATGGAACAAGAAAGATTAATTTGTGCCTTACAAAGTACATATTGTCACATTTTCTGCACAGGTTTTATATTATTAATTTATACAAATCTATCTTAACAACTTTCTATTGATAAGTATTACTGTGTCTGTATAATTTTTTAATAAAGTAATTTCTTCTATTTTTGATATTATACTATATATACATCATTTCCCTTATGGACAAGCCAACATTAAGGTGTTTCTTCTTAAAGTAAGCAGAAACTCACAACCAAGAATGATGATTGTATCAGATTTCTGCAAATTCTGAGAAAGGATATCCTTAGCCCTTGCTCCTGCCTTTCTTGGCATTTACTGGAGAATACAGATTAGCATTGACTGGTGTGGAGGTGGGGAGATATCCAGAGAAGATCTCATTGTAAGCTTTTACAAATATTAGCATCCTGATAATTTTGGCTTCTTAAACATGTACTTTTACATTATTTGTATAATCTGGGTAAGTTCTTGCTATTGTCTGTTTTCTTTAGCATTATCTTTTATTTTATCTTCACCTGAAATATGCTTTTACTTTCTTCTGGAACTTGTTAAACTTCTGTATCTTGTCTTTTCTTGCTGCTGTGCTCCTAGGAGTGCACATTGGTGACAATAATGATCTGCTTAGCAGGGGCAATTTTTTAATTAAGTCACTTTGAAATTCCCTGGTATTGCTCCTTACAGCTCTACAGCTATTTGGATGCAGGTTTCTTTCCACAAATTCCTGGAGGACACTCAAAGTTCTATTACTGCCATCCTTACCACACTAACCAACTTTATTGGTATGTGGGTGCTTCTCATTTTGAACTTCGTTTGGCTTTTAATGATAGCTTAAAATTTCATCTGTTTGCTGAGGTTCCAGATTTTGCTTCATGTCCCTTAAGCACTTTGGTCATTATATTCCAGAATCTAGGTCAACAGCTATCAAAAGATACCTGCAGGGCAAATTCCAGTTTCAGCATTTGCTTATCACAAGAATTATATTTTATTATAGTTACTGACTCCTGACAAATATAGTTGACTTGCCACTTCCTAAGTTAAGAACTTTTAAAGGCATTTTTAAAAATGTCATCTATCATTTGGGATATGTTTTTCTAAGCACTATTTTCCAAGTTGCCTAAGTATATGAAATTTTATTTTGAGGTATATACTCATTATTTATCACCTCCCAACATGCTCTTTAGTAGAAGAGTAGATGTTTTGACTATGGAAAACTCATAAAATAGAATATTTAATCATTAATAGAAAACATGATTCATAAGCTATCATAGGATACGGGGTAAACATAATATTTCTAAGAGAAAGAACCCAGCATATAGTGGCTACATGCCTTACTACAACTATAAAAGATGCACAATTACAGGGAGAATTTGTTTGTTTTCTTTCTTTTTAAGGTTAAGAGAAAGAAGTTGAATATATTAAGCAAAAAAAAAAAATTTAAGAATACTGAAACTATCTGTGTAATAGTGAACTGGAGAATTCTGTCTTTCTCAGCATTGTAGAACAGAGAACACAAAGAGTCATCTATCCACAGAGTATTCAACTACAATATCAATTAGAGTATTAAAATGACAAAGTAATCTAATTGCATTAAATATGTAAAGTAACCTCACTGATTGTGATACAAAGCGTGGTTTTGTTTTATTTTGCTCTTTTAAAACTGACCTCAGTAAATATGGAATTGAATAGAAACTATAAAGCTAAAGACACAAGGCTCAAATCTACAAATATTTACTGTGGTCTTCTTAGTAAATATTTACATATATTAACAGAACAAGAATTCTGAAGTCACCATATTTGGGGTTTGGGGAAAATAAAAATGGTGTGAGCAGGGTTTCCTACTGTTGAAAGATACAAACAAGTGAAAAGAAAGCTAGAAAAATATGTGACATGGGATGAAAGCTGAATTCAATACCTTCATGCTTAGTTTAATAAAAACACAAATATCCATAGGTAAATATGCATGCAGACATTTGTTAATGCACATATTGGTTTATTGATCAGACATGTTTTCAATTTCTGTGTGAGGAAGGTTGTAAGAAAATCCCATTTGTAGAACATACTTCCAATCAAGATATTGGCTTCTTTTGAGGGAGTGAGAGTGGGCAGAAAGGAAGGTAACTAACCATTCTCTATAGTCAGATTTGTTCACAATCCTCTTGCTAAAGTCTCTTGAGTGCAGAGATTATGTGAGTGTTCTCTCACTCTTGGCCCAAAATCTCTATTTCTAATACACAATACCAACAAAACAAGAAAATTAAACATCCAAAGTACTAGAGCTACTTGAAGAAAGGCTGATTTGAAGCCTTTGTTAAGCTATAAGAAGCTGTCCCAAAAGTCAAAATAAAAAACAACAATAACAAAAATGCACATATTTAGCAGGAGTAATGGTGCATACCTGCAATGCCAGCATTCTAGTATCTGAGGCCACCTTGGGCTACATAATAAGTACCAGCCTATCAGTTTCCACAATCAAACCCTGTCTTAGAAATCCAAAACAAGAAGTGTGGTTTTTAATGCTTCTGTCAGAACATATTCTCCAGCTGGTGACTTAGGAGTCTGGGAGTGACTATTATAGAATAATTGATAGCTACTACCTTAGACAGATAATTCGTGACACTGAATTCAATGCATGTAGATTGGCACCTCTTGACATGTCTTCTGTCAAACACACTATTCCAATTTCCCAATTACAGGAAAAACGAAACCATTCAAATAAAGCATGAAATAAAATTCATAAATAAAATAATGCAATAAAATTTATTCTTTAAATGTATAAATTTAGCCTATTAACTAACTATGTTGATGATATCTAAAATGTATCCATACCATATCTGATCAGTTCTGTAAATGTAAATCACTCCACGGTAAAGTTTTATTAAAACTTCTCAGAAAAAAATAATGAATTAAAAATTTGGACAATTATCACCATCCATGAAGAAAGGGAAGAAGAAATGTGTATGGAGGTTACTAGGATAAGTATAGGGATTTTATTCATTGAGTATCATATACCATTTTATTACTTTTAATTTTATATTTTCATATAGTTTATATATTCCTTTGAATGATTGTTTCTAAATTTCCATTGAGTAAAAATTTCATAAAGAATAAAATGGCAGAAAATTAGAAATATATTGAAGGCTTAGATTTATTAGAGAATGTTTACTGGATGGCAATATTTACTTATTTGGCCAATGAAATAATTGGGATGCTATAGTTGTAATTGATTTGGAGTTGAAGGATGGAGTGTGAAACTGCAATTATGTGTTGTGCCCAGTGCTTTTATTAGAGGAAAGTTAGAAAGGTCATCTTTCAAAAGTGAGAAATTTATTTGGCAGAGCATTTGAAAGGATATTCACTGACAATTATGCATATTAATTTCATCTATAGAAGAGAATAATAGTGTTCAAAGACAATAACTACAGTTTATTTATGCATATTATGTGCAGTTGGAAGTTGAGTGCATTCCAACTCTTCTCAAATACTGTGCCAAGAGAATTTATAAATAAGGAATATTTAATAAAATGCTATTTATAATTTTAGGGTTCATATTATTATTGTTCTTTATTTGAGAGTGTATTATACATTATATGTGAGTTTTGTATGTGTGTGTGCATGGTGCATACATTTTAGAAAGTGTGTGCACATGCCCATGCTGGTGGATGTAGGTCCAGATGAGAAAATGGAGTATCTTATATCACTGTCTACTTTACTTTTTGAGACAGGGTTTCTCATTGACCTAAAATCTCAACATTATCCCTAGACTTGCTTCTAGCAAGTTTCTTGGATCTGTCTGTCCTTGCCCTTCAATGTTGGAGCTATAGGCATATGTACCCTTTTCAAACTCTATAACTGTGTTCTGAAGATTAAAACTTATGTTCTTATGATTGAACTAGAGTTCCTACCAACCAAGTTATCTCCCTAACACTTATTACTAGTTTTTGATCAGCATATATTGTATTATTCATATAATAACCCAAGTTCATGGATATTCATGTGCTAATATTCAGAATCTGTAAATATGTTACCTTTAATAATGTAAAAATTTTTTAATGTGATCAAGCATGTTAAAATGTATAAAGTATTGTCCATTATCTACTTGTATCTAAATATTCTCATGAAACCTTCTAACAGGTATGCAGCCAGTCTTCAACTTCTATAGGAACAATGGTGTTGAATATAAAGAGTTTTTACCATCTAGAAATGTAAGAAAATTCACAAGCTCTCTTTTGTATTTGTAGCTTGTGACTAAATTGCTATGGTGACAGTAGAAAGCTAACGTATCATGTTATGAAGTCCTATCAGAATCTACAGCCCCATGGTTGTCTTCTCCTGTTTCACATCATTGTTCTCAACTGTTGTTTCTAGAACTGCACATATAAGACAAAGTCATGAGTCCTGAAATATTTCAGTCTTAGGGAAAGTATGTCAGAGCCAACCAATTCAGACTTCTATTTCAATCATAAGCTCAAATACACATCTCTAAGCCCTAAATTATTGTGATTGTGAATTCTACTTAGGGCTCTTTCTCTTCCTCAAATGCTATTCTGGCCCCAAGTGACATAGTTTGTAACATTTGGACAACATTAGAAAAGCTTAGTACTTAAATTTAAAAATTATTGTTATTACTATGGACTTACTATTGCATGTGGACATGCACATGCCATAGAGAGCATGTGGAGATCAGTGGACAACTTCAAGGCTTTAAATTTCATTTTCAACATTTTACATGCATTCACTGAGCCACATGACTGGTCCTAGCTCATTCTTAAAATACTAAAAGATTTCCAGAAACTCTAGGTTCTTGATGTATGGAACTTTTGTCTTAAACAGTGATTTTTTTCATATTGCTAAGTATGCTAAAAGATAATGGAAGGTGAACAGCTAAGTCAAGCAAATTGTCATGTAGAAACTTTCTGAGGAAACTATTTTTCTTATCTGCCTATGCAACCACTTAAGGAATATCTTATGTGAGATATTTACATGTCCACAGATGGACAGGTCAGCACAACGATGATCTTCATACTGTTTTTAGGCATCTTGTTTCATGCTTTCACTCCATCACATTACTTTGACTTCTCTCAAAATTGACTTCCATAAATTCTTTCCGTCACATTTTTCTCTGAAGCCTACAGCACCACAGTCTGCCAGCCTCACCATCACTTTTTAATCTGTTTATAACTATACGCTTTACTCCAAACAAACCATAACAGAGTATGTGCTCTCTAACTTAAACTGAGATTTTAAATTTTCATATACTGATAGATTAAATTTTATCACACTTCATTCCTTCCTTTATATGAAAGGTCTAGCAATTAGGGACAAGATCACTTTAAAAATCTCAGCTCTATGCTACCATTTTCACTTACTAAAATTTGTCTCTGCATCCAAACATATATTCTAATAAAGACCTGCTTTTTAAACAGGAAAAAATGTAGATTCTTATTTTCTGAATTTCTGAATTTTATATATTATGAGATATAGTTCACACACAACTTTCACGTGTAGATGAAAATGCATTCAGAGTGAAACACTGAGTTTCATGTGGCAAAAAGTATTCTGGTGTTTCTCAAAATTCAAATATTATGAATATAATAATGAAAAAAGTACTTCTTTTCTAATGCTATGTATAACATTTCAAGCTGAGCGTTTAATTTCCTTTGTGATCTAACAGCAATATAGGCTTAGAAAATCCATTTCATAAGAATGAGATTACCTAGAATCCTCAATTTGATTTCTTGTCTTTACATTGAGATGGAGAAAGATGTGCCCTGAAGATATTTTCTAGGTAAATGTAGTTTAGAAAATAAACCAAAGCACCCTCTCCACTGAGTAATTTATTCATCCAAGTAACAGATTTAAAAATAACCAGTTTTAATATTATTCATCAAGGGAATTAAACCAGATTAATTCATTAAAATAAAATAGAGAAAACTTATTCTTAGAGTAAATGTGGCACTGGTTAATCAAGTTTTTGTATTCCTTATAATATATTTATGTCTCCAAACATTTCATCCAGAAAATCTATGTTGTTCTATAAAAATAAGTTACTTAAGTGATACTGATTTGAATAAGAAAAATTGATAAAAGTCATTCATAATAATATTAATGATTGTTTCCAAAGATGAAAATATGTTGCAGTATGGTTAGCAGGTTTACTTGGGACAAATGGGAAGATATGAATATTCAAAATTTTATTGGGTAAAGAAATAAGAACAGAAATTATTATTTTGGGTGCAAATTTAAGACATTTTAACTCTTAAGTTTCTAGACTTCTTCCCTCTGGAATTTTTATAGATTTACATTGCTTTCTTTCTCTATTTCCTCCCCCTGCCTTTTAGCTACCTTATCTGGAGCCCTCCCATGCTTTCCCACTCAGGTGACAGCATCTTTATTTTTGATTACCATTGTGACATATGCACACTTACAGAGAAACACACAATATAGTATATTTATTTGTTATTTATAACTGTATATACATGTGTGTATGTATATGTATGCAACAAACTGAGTCCATTTTTGTTGTTTGTATATGAAATTTTTAACTGAGGAACAAATAAGTATCAAATTATACAACTACAAATAACATATGACATAATTTCTTTATCTAGATGAACTTGCTTTCATGCTATTGTTTAGTTTTCAGAGACATAGTAGCCAAAGTAGTCAAACTGCTCGCTGCATAAGAAAGGTAATGTCATGCAAAAGATGAGTCAAGAAATTTATATTCTTGATACAAATTTCCTTATCATGAGTGACTGTCTAAGTTATTACTTATTATTTGGACGATCTCTCCATTGTGTTAATTGTTTTATTTGCTGTACAAAAGGCTTCTAATGGAAAGCAATTTTGTCTTTCAATCATTGTTATATTTTTCTGAGCTCTAGGAGACATATTAAAGAAGCAATTTATATAACTGCGTCTAGATGTATTTTCTGTAATACACTCTTGTAGTTTCTGGTTTTATATGTATTGTTTGATTCATTTGCATCAATTTTCATATAGAGTGGTTATGAGACAAAGAAGAGTAACACAGAAATGGGGATGAGTGCTTGACTCCTGATTATATGTTAGTAAAATACTAGTTACAGTCCACTAAAGCATTCTAAGATTTTTTCATGTACAGAATTATCTCACTATATATATATTTCACATTTCATATGGGATTGTGTGCTTACTTTTGCATTCCTAGAATATTTGGTAGTCTGGACATTTGTGGCTTTAATGGATAAAAATGGTAAATGTCTTTTTAATCAATGAATGCCAGAATAAAGAATGTTTTCTCTTAATGGCACAAAATTGTAGAAATGAAAAAAACAAAAGTGGCAAGACATAGGAAATAAATGTTTACCTTCCTGTGTCATACCTTTGAACAATCTGGACAGTGTCTGGTAATAGAAAGCAGAGATAAAAATATACTGCAGGTGAAGATGCCATTCTAATATCAAAAAAAGTAGACTTCCAAACTAAAATCAATTAAAAAAGTCCTGGATGATTATTACTTACTCATCTCAGGAAAAATTGGTCAAGATGAGATTTCAATCCTGACTACTTATGCTTCTAATATAAGGGGTATCTATGTAAAAGAAACAATATTAAAGTTCAAATCCCCCATCAACTCTCACACCCTAATAGTGGGAGACTTCAACACCCCACTTTCACCCCTGGATAGGTCAACCAGGCAAAGACTCAATAGAGAACAAAGGAGTCTAACAGAGGTTATGATACAAATGGATTTAATAGACATTTACAGAAGTTTCCACCTAAACGTAGAGAAATATACATATTTTTCAGGTCCACGTGGAACTTTGTCTAAAACTGACCACATAATTGGTCATAGAGCAAATATCAACAGATACAGAAAGTGGAAATAGTCCCTTGTATCATGTCAGACCACCAAGGCCTAATGGTAGAGTTCAACAACATCAAAAAATCACAGAAAGCCTACCATCTAATGGAAACTAAACATCACTCAACTGAACCACCTCTGGGTCAAGGAAGAAATTAAGAAAGAAATCAAAGTCTTCCTAGAATTTAATGAAAATTCATCCACAACACACATAAACTTGTAGGACACAATGAAGTCAGTATTGAGAGAAAAGTTCATAGCACTAGATTCCTATATGAAAAACCTAGAGAAATCCCACATTAGAGAACTATCAGCACAGCTGAACCGCTTAGAACAATTAGAAGAAAACTCACCTACAAGGAGTATACAGCAGGAAATAATCAAACTTAGAGCTGAAACCATTAAAATTGAAACAAAAAGAACAATACAAAGAATCAATGAATCAAAGAATTGGTTATTTGAAAAAGTCAACAAGAGAGATAAGCCCTTATCCAAACTAATCAAAAAGCAGAGAGTATCCAAATCAACAAAATCAGAAATGAAAAGAGGGACATAACAACAGATCCCCAGGAAATTCAGAGAATTGTCAGGTCATACTTTGAAAATCAATACTCCACAAAAATTGAAAACCTAGAAGAAATGGACAGCTTTCTGGACAGGTACCATTTACCAAAATTAAATGAAGATCAGATTAAGTACCTAAGCAGACCTATAAACCTAAAGGAAATTGAAGCTGCCATTAAAAGCCTCCCAAGTAAAAAAAGCTGAGGTCCAGATGGTTTCAGTGCAGAATTCTACCAGACATTCAAAGATGAGATATTACCAATACTCCTCACACTGTTTCACACAGTAGAAATTGAAGCAATATTACCAAACTCTTTTGATGGGGCCACAATTACCCTAATACACATGCCAATCAAAGAATCTTGCTCATGAACGCTGATGCAAAAATACTCAACAAAATTCTGGCATACTGAATGCAACAGCATATAAAACAAGTCATCCATCACAATCAAGTAGGCTTCATCCCAGAAATGCATGGATGGTTCAACATATGAAAAACTATAAATGGCATTCATCATATAAACAAATTGAAGGAAAAAAACCCACATGATCATCTCTTTAGATGCTGAAAAAGGCTTTGACAAAATTCAATACTACTTTATGATAAAAGTCCTGGAAAGATCAGCAATACAGGGAAAATACCTAAATATAATAAAGCCAATTTACAACAAGCTGACGGCCAACATGAAACTAAATGGAGAAATAAATGAAAGCAATCCCACTAAAATTAGAAACAAGACAAGTCTGTTCCCACTCCCTTTATTTATTCAATATAGTTCTCAAAGTTTTAGATAAAGCCATAAGAGAATGAAAGGAAATTAAGGGGATACAAATTGGAAAAGAAGAAGTAAAGTTATATTGGCAGATGATAAGAATGTACACATAAATAACCTGCAAAATTCTACCTGGGAAATTCTGCAGCTGATTAACCCCTTCAGCAATGTTTCAGAATACAAGATTAACTCAAAGTCAGTAGCCCTCCTATACACTAAAGATAAAAGGGCTAAAAAAGAAATATGGGAAACATCACCCTTTATAAGAGCTGCAAATAGCATTTAGCCCCTTGGAGTAACTATAACCAAAGAAGTAACAGATCTATTTGACAAAAACTTAATCACTGATGAAAGAAATTGAAGAGGATATCAGAAAATGGAAAGATTTCCATCTTCCTGGATAGGTAGGATCAACATATTAAAAATGGCAATTCTACCAAAAGCAATCAATAGATTCAATGCACTTCTCATCAAAAACCTAAACACAATTTTTTACAGACCTTGAAAGTACAATACTCAATTTCATTTGGAATAACAGGAAAGCCAAAATTGCCCAAACAATTTTGTTCAACAAAAGAACCTCAGGAGGCATCACCATCCCTGAATTCAAGTTATACTATAGAACTACAGTAATAAAAACAGCCTGATACTGGCATAAATACAGACTTGTGGATCAATGGAATTGGATTGAAGATCCCAACATAAACACAAAAACCTATGAACACCTGATGTTTGACAAAGTTGCCCAAAATACTCAGTGGAAAAATGATAGTATGTTTAACAAATCATGTTGTCATAGCTGGATGGTAGTGTGTAGAAAAATGCAAATAGATCCAAGTCTGTCATCCTGGACAAAGCTCCAAAAAAATTGGATCAAAGACCTCAACATAAATCCAGCCACATTTAACCTGATAGAAAAGAAAGTGGGAAATACCCTTCAAAGGATTGGCCCAGGAGACCACTTCCTAAACATAACACCAGTGGCACAGACACTAAGAACAACAATCAATAAGTGTGACCTCTTGAAACTTAAAAGCTTCTGTAAAGACACATTCAATAAGACAAAATGACAGCCTACAGAATGGGAAAAGATTTTCTTCACTCCTACCAGTGACAGGGGACTGATCTCTAAAATACATAGAAAACTCAAGAAACTAGAGCCCAAAACATTGGATTACCCAACCAAAAAATGGGGCTCAGAACTTAAAAGAGAATTCTCAGCATCGCTGAAAGGCACTTGAAAAAGTGCTCAACAACTTTAGCCATCAGAGAAATCTAAATCAAAACAACTTTGAGATACCACCTTACACCTGTCAGGTTGGCTAAGGTAAAAGACACAGATGACAGACTATGCTGGAAAGGTTGAGTAGCAAGAGGGAGCACTCCTCCATTGTTGTTAGGAGTGTAAGCTTGTTCAGCCACTCTGAAATGCAGTATGGCGATTTCTCAGAAAACTGAGAATCAATCTCCACAAAGACTCAGCAATACCACTATTGGGCATATACCCTAAAGATGCACTTTTGCACTCCAAAGGCATTAGCTCAACTATGTTCATAGCAGCATTATTCATAGTAGCAAGAACCTGGAAACAACCCATATGCCCCTTAACTGACAAATGGATTAACACATTATGAAACATTTACACAATGGTGTACAACTCAGTAATGAGAAAAAAAATTATATCTTAAAATTTGCAGGCAAATGGATGGATTGGAGAATATCCTCCTGAGTAAGGTATTACAAACCCAGAAAGATAAGCAGGGCATGTAGACACTCATTGGTGGACTTTAAACAAATGAAGCTAAGCATGTCCAAGCTGCAAACACAACCACTGAGTAGCCTGGGATCTGAACAACTTGGACTGGCACCTTAGAGCCCATTCCTTCCAGAGAAACATCTGACTCTGTCTTGATATTGGGGTGAGGAAAGCAGATCTGCCTGGAGTGGATGTTGAACTAAGCCACTTTCGGACCTTGGGACCTCCTGCCCTTGCTGGGGGAAGAGATAAACTGATGCAGAGAAGAGTGAGTGACTAGGAGGGGCAGGAGGGGGAAGGAAGCCTGAACTAGGGGATACATGGATAAAAATATGACTTTTTTTCTTAATAAAAAAAGGAAAAAGAAAAAAAAGAATTAACAAAACAAAAGTATAGTGCAGTATCTGTTAATCAAATCTTTACAAGAAGGCAATTACCTAGAGGAACAGGGGACTTGCTATTTCTGACTCATGGATCTCATGACCTCGGAATCTGGGAAGGTTTGGGGGCTGTGAACAGTGGGGACTGTGGACAGTTGGCTTGTTTGAAATGTTACCTGTCACTAAGAAGGTGTTATACTTAAAGTACAGAAAGTCAAGGCAACAGCAGACTCCACCCACAGAATCCTAATTATGTCCTTCTAAGTTCTAACCAACCCTCACTCGTCCCTGCAAACGGGCATTTCTGACATATGTCTAAACTTCAGGGCTTTAATTTTATCTTGTTCTCCTTATAAAACAAAGCAAATCCCACCCAGTAATTAGTGTGCAGGGAACTGAGATCCTCTTATCTGTGCTGTTCTTACATGTGTTAGGTACGCTAGATATTTCAAGCCTTTTTCTTTCTGCTCATCATTCCTGGCTACTGCCTTAATTATCAAAATTTACTCTTAACTGTCATTTGTTGATTTTTGTGATGAAACACAAAATATCATTGGACATAACTAAATTGAATAATTTGAGATTAATTCTATTCAATACACACAAAAATAAAAAAGGACACATAGAAAAGGCAAAGATCTTTTTCTTCAGAATATAGACATGCCAAATACATTGAAGGAATGTGTGAACTTAAGTTCTCAGAAAAAAGACACACTGGCATTAAACGTTCTATGAGGGTGATTGATGCATAGTGGAGAGCCGGAAGGTTGCAGATCTGGAGCCAAAATTGTCTTAGTCTGTTGTGTATTCTCTTAATAACAATTTATTGCCAACCTCTGTGAGTAACCTAACCTCTTTCTATTAGATAAGTGTTTTTTGAATGCATAGGCTACCTTTACCTTCCCCTAATCCAAGATTAAAAATATCATTAGGTAGGACCTGAAAGCTATAGGAAAGATTCACCCGTTTTGCCAAAACCCACCTCTCAGATGTTTCCATCACTTTATTTTGAAATGCCTTGATTTCCAACTTTCTTTGTTCTGTTTCTATAAAAAAATTCATAGAACTGCCTCTACATTGAGAAATGGAACCCAGAGTAATCTGCCTCCATATATCCGGGTCATGGCCACCAAATTTGGTTCCAAAATGAATTTTCTAATTTTTTTTTTGAGTTAGAAGGAGGCTTTCTTGCTTGACTCAGGCAGCTTTAACTTAGGAGCTGGACCTTCTGCTCATAGATTCACAGATCAGTGTAACCCTACTTCCTAGGATCATTCTTATTACCCAAGGGTGTGTGTGCTCATGTGCCTCTTTCTCTGTCTTACACTTCTCTTCTCTTCAAGAGTTCCCACTCAAGAACTACATTAAACTCATCTTGAAAACATGGTCCTTGCCCCATAAATTTTATTTTTCATATTCATAGTGGGTAAAAATGTCAGATCAGTTGGCTAGTGTTGGCTTTGGTGGCTAGAAATTTTTAGGACCCAGTCTCCACAAGTGAGACTCATGAAGAATGACGGGGGTTCCATTGTGTCCACAGATATCCTCATCTTCCTGTATTGCTTCACTAGTAGTCATAAGAGTGATGAGAAGAGGGATGCAGTTTCTATAAATCTGCATAGTAGGTTTGTTAAAAGACAAGGAAGCAGTATAGGATGACAGTATAGCACCTAAGTAACAATATAGATGCTAATGACCTCAGAGTGTGAGCTCTTCTTTCTTTGCTCTTGGTCCTAGGATAGTCTACCTTCAAGCCATTAAAGATGAACTTCAGCAGCCATCCCTCCCCAGTGGTGTCTCATTTCACTGAGAACAAATCTAAGCATCCTTACACTATCTTGGCAGGCTGTCTCGTTTGGTTCATATAAAGCTTTGGTCAGCCATTTAAACTAATTATTGTAAGGTAAATTATAAACTTATAAAAACACACTTATGTGTATTTTTTATATTTTAGATGCTCTCCAGATTTAGCCTTCATCTCTACTAATCTGAAGCTAATAATGTACAGTGAAAACAGATTAGTTTAGCTGTAGTTCTGACCAATGGATGGGGAAAATTGCAGTATTATGCTTTCTGTTTTATGCTAGGACCACTGATTTTAAGCATTAGTTTAAAACAATAATTTAAGTTTTACAATGTTGCATCAAAATATTATTAGAAATAAGTAATTGGCATTAGTGTTGGGTATCTCCTGACCTTTCGAGTGGTGTTTGGTATAGGCGAGCGTGACTCAAAAATTTACAGAGACAGAATAGATACAGAACAGAAAATATGGAATCTAAGGAGCTGTCGGTCAATATTGAAGTCTTAAATTTACTTCTCAGGTTCTCTTAATACTCATAGCAGGAGAGGGCAAAAGACCTCCTCTCAAGGACACCATGTTTCAAAGTACAGACAAGTGTAAACTGCTCCTTAATTTACAAAACATCACAGAAGAGGCATCCCATTGTACACCCTTGAGGATCAAGGCACCTGGTTGGTGATGACACTTTTGGCTAAACATCCTGCCAATATAGCCTTGAAAAGCAAAAGGGGCTCCAACTTTCTTACCTAGAGTTAAGGTGAAAACAAACAAACCAGAAAACCCACAAGCTGAAATCTTTGTGAACTTCCACACAGTAGATAGTTTGTTACTTACTATTTCACTTATAATGTTCATATACTCTTTTTATTTGATTTCTCAAGTTATTAGCAGCTTCTCTAGCCATTTTATTCAATTCAATATATTAGTTCTCAGAAAATATAATCATGATAAATTAATGGGCTTCTTCTCCAAAAGAATTTTATATCTGAGGTCAAGTTTAATATATCATTTTTAACATGCCAGTTTTTCCTTTTTAATATTTCAATCTAAATTAAAAAAAACATACAAGACCAAATACATTAATTTTTCTTTCAATCCCGAAATCTGGTTGTCCAAACTTTAAGTATTAAGACAATTATTTTGCATTAAATACTAAGAATTTATTTTCTTATCTCATTTAATAACCAGCAACTTATTTAAATTTTAAGTGATATTCCTGTAATATTCATTATTTCATGGAATTAGTACCAGTTCTTTATTCTAAAAAAATATCCATTATCAGCAGAAGTCAAAGCTTGAAACAGCAAAACTATTACATACCAAAATGACTACACAACGAAAAAATCTATTTCATTACCTTCATTGATATTGTAGTATTAATTTTGTGAAATTTTATACTTCTATGGATAATCCTTTACCATACATTACATTTAGGTATTTATTTGGTGTTAAGTGGTTATATAAACTAGAGAGAGAAGAGAAAGAATAATAAGTTTTTACGGTTTATTTTGTCTTCCTGATTACATCCACAGATAAGGTTTGAGAATGAAGCAGGAACCTGTGAGTCTCATGTTCTTAATTAAATCATGGCTTGCAAAGCTTCAAACTTGACTTCACAGACTGTGTGTAGAATTAATAAATTAATCACAACAAACCTTAAAAATGTTTCATTTCTATAAATTCTATATGTTCCGGTAATTCTGTTCTCATACAAAACCACAAGGTAATTTTTGTTGTGTATCTATATTATTATTACTGCAATTCTAGAAGAATCTTTTTATTTATAAAACATACAGAAAACACTGCACTGTCGTTGGACTAACATGACAAAGTCACTCACAGCAGAGGTTGTAAGAAGCAGATATTTCAGTTTTACTCACAACTGGGTAGATAATTCACATTCATTATTTTTCTGATTCACGACTAAGGTCTTCCTACTTATTTATTTATTTGCAATATCCTCAAATTTTTATGGCAAACCTATACACCACATATATCATATGCATAATTTTGCTTTTAATTTAAGGTTTTGAAAAAAAAATACTTGACAGAGTTTTAATAAATAATTCAAAGTTTTGGTCATTCTTGACAATCATTTTCAAGCCGTTCACTTTTGTAACAGAGTACTTTTGTAGACTACTTCTTTTATCCATTTCAGATATTCACTTAAAATTTAATTATTCATGTAAATATAAAAAAGAATAACTTGTAATTAAGTTTGAGAAACAGAGGTTAGTGGTCGAAGATGCATTTGTTACTGTTTAGAATCAAAAGGAAAGTATGTCAGTCCACGCAACTGTGCTTTTTCCTTTCTAGAGTGAATTACATCTGAGAAAAGTGTTTAGGAATATAGTTACATTTTTACAGATCTTACATTTTAAACATATATTTATTTGAAAAATTATTTTTGATTCCAATTTTGAATGCCATGTTTTTAAATTAAAGATATATGAATACTTTGTGACATGTAAAAGTTAATCATCATGCATGACAGTATCTCTTCATTTTTCAAAAATATAGGTATAGTTTTATTTTGGATATCAGCAAGAATGAGAGACAGGTGCAGCATACTCCAAGATGGTGTCTATGTTTTCTCAGCACAAATTAAAACACTATGAATTTATTGCTCTCAATGTGGACTGGCATTTTGTCGGTATTAAGGGCCAATTTTTTTTATATAAACATTTCTACTACTGTTACCAAGGAGAATAAGAAAAAAAGAACCTAACAGCCCTATAGAATGGTTATAAACCAAAACATCACATAAGGCTTAAAATAACTCAGTGAGAGGTGTTATTACTGTCTTCACTTTATAGACAACAGGGCTGAAAGAAAGGTAGAGTAATTAGCCTAGCACAGGAAGGCATACATAGTCTTTACATTATAGGTTGTAGGTGCAAATTGAAAACCAGACAGCTAGCCCTCAGTTCTGTGATCTAAATTACTTTCTCTTCCACACTGACATATATATATGAGATTTGAGTAAAATGTGAAGTTTAGCTTAATTCTTGAATTTTAGCCTACAATTCTCTTTTGCCACATAATTCTATTCACAAAGAAGTAAACTTTTAATTACCTCAGAGGTAAATCCAAGTTAACCAACTTAATGCAGGAATAAAAATCAGCATGTGCAGATTTATCTTCAGTTTTGCACATTGTATTGCAAGATATATTGGCCATTTGAATGGCTTCACTAAAGCTATTTGCAAACAACCTTTGTGCTGATTCACAAGCTGAAGAGCAAGCTTTCTTTCTGGGATTCCTGGGTCAGTTAGCTAATAACATTTAATGAAATTCTCTAAGAATTTTGAAAGGTAGAGAAATACAAGGTATTTGGTCCCACATCTAAAAACAATTATTAGCTTCCTTTCTATCACCCTTATGGTGGCAGGCTTCCATGATACAGCCGCTCCTGTGTCCCTGTAAAACCCTAATAAAACATAATGTTTCACCAGAAAAAAACAAAACAAAACAAAACAAAAACAATTATTAGCTACTATTCTTCACTGACACATATTTGAGATTGATATTTGCATGGAGACATGATTCTGGGATCTGACAGGCATGTGGCACAAGCCATCATTTAGATCTTTTCCATAGTTCAAACGATGAGTGTATTTTGCAGTATGTCCTTAACTAGCTCTCCCTTTTTTTTTTTGCTGGTTTGTCTTTTTTTATGAATTTATTGTCATTGTAAGAAAAATAATTATTGTTTATATGACCTAAATAAAAAAATATACACATGAACTATTTTTTTTTATTCAAGAGAGTGTTTCACTGTGTAACCGCCTTGAGAGCACTGGAAGCAGTGCTGTAGACCAGGCTGGCCTCAGACTCACAGATGTTCTCCTGCCTCTGACTCCAGAGTGCTGGGAATAAAGATGTGTGCCATCACTGTCTGATTAACTAGTTTTTCAAGGTAGCCCAAACCACCAAGAGTTAGTAAGAACATCATTTATTGTTGATATTCATGGTGGTCGTGTTTCAAACTGATCCAGACAACTGTGTCTGCTCTTGTAGGTTTGTAAGAACTCGAGCAAGCACCAGCAATACTTGTTTTATATTGAATGACATTTTATCTTAATGTTGATTTACTTATAACTCAATACCACATTCTATCTTTCAGGAATCTTTTGAGAAGGATAACATTGTCAATCACAAGTACATGCACATGAGCATACCACATGTATACATACACACACACACACACACACACACACACACACACACTCACCATGACAAGTGTGGGATAGTCAAAGTTTAAGAGGGATGCCAAAGAAAATATTCTCTTTTTGTGCATTTTAAAACTATTTTTTTATGTTTAGTTTTCACTATGGCCATGGCTTTAAACACACTGATCTGATTAAGTAGTAGGTTAGTAGGTAGGTTTTCTCTTCTGGGTGATTTCAAGGAAGGTGAAAAGTTGTTTCACTTTGTGTATTATTCTGACAACACTTAAACAGCTAATCATGTTCTAAGCCTGAGAAGAGAATATAGTGTGGGAAGGCCAGAGTTTCTGGAGTGTTTCAGATTCCTTCAATTAGACCTGGGAAGGCAATAAATATCAAAGAAGCCATTTAATAGGTGATTTTTCTTTGTCCTCTTGTCTCACTTCCTTAGAAATGATAAAGTGGACTTCAGACTTCATTTTATATCCTAGTAAACGTGGCAATTCTAGGGTAAGCTCATGTTTGCTTACTAGCTCAAGCCAGCCATTCAGCAATTGACATGTTCTCTAATTTGGGAGATCTTATGCTGCACAGGCATGGGCTTTTCTGAGTGCCTTGTTAGTGCTCTTATTCTGTAGTAATCAATTCAGTTTGATTGATATTTGTTATGCACCCAAATAAGTTCCTATCAGTTGAATTTTATTTACTGTTTTATTCCTTTTCTTCCATAGTAATCAATTTGCCTTGATTGCCATTTACTTTCTGGCCCTTGATATTACTGGACTGCTTAAGTGTGCTAATTACCTTTAGATCCACGTGCACACTATCACGAAATACACTATGAACATTTTTAAAAATTCTTGTGAGAATAAAACCATAAGTAGAGGAAGATTGCATTGGTAGACACAGATACACTCTGGAGATTGCCTCAGGCTCTTGAAACAAGACAGGCTTAACATACCAGTGTGGTTTATTCCTCACTATTGACAAATTTTAAAAATAAGCTAGGTCACTGATAATGTCTTCTATATCCAAAAGCAATTTTAACAGCACCAATAAGCTGAATAATCTCTTTGGTATTACTGAATCTGATCTAAAGATACCCCACGTTAAAATTGCTTTTCAGTGAAACAAAGACTTCTTTAGAATGCTATAGTTCTAAATAGCTTTCCAAGAAATGTAATTGGGTAAGATTTAAAAAATACCTTGCTTAATTATGTGAATGGGCAGTCAGTTTAATATTTACTTTAAACACTTAGTTAATAACTCTCTGGTGTCTTAAAAACATTGACCTTAATTCTCCATAATGACCCATTCAGTGGCTAGTATATAGTAGATACTTAATTCATGCTGATATTCTGATATTTAATTTATAATTAAAGAACTTCAATCTGAGTTGCTTTGCACTTTATGTTTAGGTGAAAATATATTTAATCATGTTTTGTTTACTTTAACTAGGCTGTCCTTATTCGCTATATTTATACAGGGCAAGTTCAAGACAAGTGTGATCAGAGAACCATATTGGAAGAATTTAACAACATTAATATTAAGGGCACAAATATATTGTATGCTTTCTGTCTGAAAGACTTGTCGCCTGAAAATTCATATTTTTATATGTTCAACTCATACTAATGTTTTATGTGGAAGAAAGTGAAAGTCTAAGTGAATCTTTCTCCATATATTTCTCAAAAATATCCTGTTTTAGATGTCACTGGTCTATGAAAACCAGGCTTATCAATCAATCAATCAATCAATGTAACTGGTATATGAATACCAAGCTTCTCAAAATCAGCTCTTCTTTGTGGTTGTGGGTGAGAAATAGACTTCTCTTGACATTATTAATTACTTTATACAGTTATTATTTATATTTAAAAAGAAAACATATTTGAAATTTCCAACAATTTGAAATTTTCTTTCAAATATATGTATGCCTTCATATATTGCAGGTAGTAATAGACTTACAGTGGCTATTTTTACTTACTTCAATACTTATTGAGCCATAAGTTCCAGTGTTTTACACACAAAAGCTAGAGATAACTATAACGAGTGGAGTCTGTCTTCTAAGATCAGTGTTTATATTGGAGCATTGACTATATACATAGCTCTGTATTCAATGGAGATAGCTCTATTCTTTTATTACACAAAAGAAGAGTCTTCACAAATGGGAAAAATTAGTGCTTTCTGTGGAACTATTTTAGTGCTTTGATTTTATATATGTAAATTTTAAAAATTTAAATTTGCTATATTATTCCTTATATGTATATTGAGAATCAGCAAGTTAATTAAGTTTTTTAATTAATTGCAGCATTAAGGAAATGGAGAGGTGGGAAAGATGAAAGAACAAGGTGAGTGTGAGTTTTTGTTTTGTTTAGTTATTTTTGTTTTAATGTTCATATTTTAAGTTTTTATTATTTTGTGGTTTTTCCCTGGGGGGAATGTTTCAGGAGTGAAGGCTAGATATGGAGGAACTGAGAAATGAAAAGGATGTGGATGTCTAATTTGAAATTCTCAAAGATTAAATAAAACTATGTTTAAAATAAAAATAAATGGTGGCATTGCTTCTTCTTGACACCATAGGATATCAAATGAAAAAGCCAGTTCCAGGTATGAGTACCTTTTCTCAATTATTGGTTATTTAAGTTCCATAAAACTTCTCAAACCTTACAAGCTGTTTCTGTGATTTTTGGTTACCTTCTAGAACATGATTTTAAGAGTCTACTGGTAAAGAGAGCATATATACTTAATTATAGGACATGGAAAAATTAATCTGGTACTGATATTGAAGCTTCACTCCTATTGACTATCTTTCATGTTGCTAAGAAGTTCTATTTACATTATTGGAGGAGAAAAAATAGTCAGCAATCTCATACAACTTTGAATGTTAAATTCTGTATAACTAATGCCATGGTAATATATGCCAATGCTTTCATGAATGCTATGGGTATAATGATGACAACTTTCTGATTGTTTGAAAGCATGTTCTATATAACTGAACTCATGATCAATGTTGTTTACTGGACTCAGCTAGTTCATAAATCCTAGATGAGAGCTAGGTGCTATCACTATGCTAAAATGATACATTATTGAACTGCCTCCTGAGTTCTCATCATTATACCCATAGACTAGCAATCTCTCAATCTGCATCAGGGATGCTTCATTTAGAAACCAATGGTGAGCAATCCAGAGACACACAGCTGTTTCAGAGAATATGATACCAAGGACTTCTTAACTCTAAATGGAACATGCTGTTTCCTTTGCAGAAGGCTCAGAAATCATTTTTAGAAGAGGAGATCAGAACAATCATAAAAGCTAGAAGTAAAGGTTGTTTGCAGTGAAATATTATTTGCTAGACATGACAGCCTCATTGTATACATGAAATCATAGAGACTGTGATTGTATTCACAAGACCTAAACAAGGACAAGTCAGCCCATTATTTGTACGAGTGGTGTAGGTGACTTGTGAAATCTCAATTCTAACTAAGAAGATGTTGGAAATTGGTGATTACTAGAAATAGAAAGTCACTTTCCTTCAGGGATAGGACACCTAGAAGTTTACCCATATTCATGTATGTGATGTTATACCCATACATGTATAGGCAGCACCAATTGGATTTAAAAAAACAAAAAAGTACATCACATTAGAAAAGAGAATTTGTGATGGGAGAGGATATAGGATGAATTTGAGAGGAAAATGAGGAATAGAATTGACCAAAACATATTATATGCGTCTATTACAATCTCAATATAAAAGGAAAAATAAATAGTACTTATTTGCCCATATATTTGAAAAAAATTGAATTTATTTCTTCCATCATTGACTGAATACGACACAGCACAGTGTCATATCTGAAATTCAAGAACTTTTATGGCATTTAAAAAATGTTGTTTGGACTTTTAAACAGCAAATATCCTCCTGTCCAAGTGACCCAAATGGATTTGCTGATGAAGTCACTTAGCTAACTGTCAAAATAGTAATTATTTCTCTCAAAAATAGCAAAAGATAATCTGCTTTTCAGGCAGCCCAGCTTCACTTTTGTGAATGCCAGGGGATTGCTAAGAGGCAGTGGCATTATAGCGTATCAAAGTGCCAGGCTGTAAATATAGCCAAGTGAGCAAAGATGCTACAAAGCTCTTGAAAGCTTTTCTAAAAAGAGAAACAGAACCAACAGCATGGATTGGAGCTAAAATCTGGGCTCCATGTGGGGGGTTTGCAGTCCTGATTCCCATAAATGTGCCCAAGGGACTGCTAGATAGGAGGGTTATGGGGAGATGCCCTGTGCATTTATCTCCTTATACCCTTCCTCTAAATCAAGGCATCAAGTAACAAATTAAACAGAAATTTGAAATTTGAAATGAATTTCCTCACATAAAAACATTATCTTAGATTTTGTCTATTGCTTCTTTTATCAACATATGGTGATTAATGCAGGTACCAACAATGTTCAAAGAACGAGAGACTGTGGAGTACTTAGCTCTATATGGACATCCATATCATCTAAAATGAACTAGGGAGAGGACTGCACAGGAAATTTCAGTTACTGTAATGGTTTGTTATTTTTTTTCCACTATTGCCCTGTTTCTCCTTGTAACACTCTTTGGTTACATACTGAAGAATGTCTGACTCAGAGAGTTCCTTCATGAGCATTAAAAAAAAAAAATTACCATCTCTAGAGTGTTGTAATAAGTTTCTTTCCTAGGCTTTTGGCCTATCCTCAAAGTTCAGCCCTGCAGACCCTCAGTTTCTCAGTCCCATAGAGTCACAGATTCACACAAATGCTTGTGTTAATTTTCTGCTGATTGACCTAGGGTCCAGGCATATAACTTGCTAGCTCTTTAGTCTTAAACTAACCTATCTTTCTTATCCTGTTCGACTATGTGGCTCAGTACCTTTTCTTAGAGCACCATTTCAGCTTCTTTGCTCTGCATCTACTGCTGTCTTCTTGTGTCTCTGCCTCATCCCAGTGGCATCTGTCTCTGTTCTTCCTGTACTCAGAGTTTTCTTGTTTGGTAGCCCTGCCCACACTTCTTGTCTGTCTTTTGGCCAATCAGCTTTCATTAAAATGTAACATATAATCCCACTACACTAGAGCAGAGCAACAATCTTTTGAACATTTCCAGTGCCTGGTTGTTCTTCAGATTAGAGTAAGCCCCTGCCTGCTAAACTACTAACATTGTAACTAACAGAACCACACATACAAATACTCAGCGATGTGCAATGTTATTATAGCTCAGTAATACATACACTATAAGTTTTAATGGTTATATTTTACTAAAGTATTATGAATACCTTTGAAAATCATGTGTGTGTTTGTGTGTGTGTGTGTGTGAGAGAGAGAGAGAGAAGGCAAATTGGAGACATTAAAAAATAAATGTATTAGTTTATGTTTTCAAAGTCACTGATGAAATGTGCATTAAGCTCTAGCTAAAGTATTCTCTTTGTCTTAATTTATCAGTATTTGGTTTACTTACTAGACAAGTGAAATTGAGGGAGAAATTATAAACCTAACGATTTAATAAAATACAAAAGGATTTTGCTATAACAAAACAATTTGCTGTAGGTTCAAATTTAAAACAATTATAAGTTGAAACACTATTTCTGAGCTGTATACAGCTTCATATTTAATTCAATATATTTTACATCAACTTAAAAAGGTGAAACCTATTATCTCTTCTTGTTTTTTGGTAATAAGCTATGTGCATTGATCTAGAACCTTATTAAATATGCTCTACCAAACTAGTAGGGCTGCATGAATACTTTAACTTAGGACCTTTTCTGTATCAATTAAATATAAGAGGAAATAATTTGCTCGTCTTTGATGGGTTTTTCTTTAACCATTGACAGCACAAGTGCCTGACAACATAAGCATTTCTAGGTCACATGTAAATATTTTAGAAAGTGCTAGTAACTCTTGTTTTCACTAGTTGATTATTATGACTTACAAGTTATAACTTTCCTGTTATTTATTGTCCAGAACAGAATCTATGACATATTTAATCTCTCTGCAAATACTATTAAGTACTGTTCCATAGGACTAGAAATGAGTCGATAGGAGAAAGTCACTTAGCTGATCTCAATGGATAAACTGGCCTAAGATTTTATAAGTAGAAGGAAGAGTAATAACAAAAGATTATATAGCACCTATTTATGAGTTGGTTATTTAATTTCTATTTATCTGGTAAGTTAAGAGCCTTGTAGAGTTAGACTCAATATAGATTATTTGAATGGATTTTTTAAAAATAGTTAGACTGTGCCAATTTGATGCAAGAAAAAATTAATAATGTGTAAGAAATGTGAAGGAATCAAAATATAATTATTAATGTGATATTTTGAGGTAATACATGTAAAACCATAAATTTCAAAATTTTATAAGTGGATTTTTGCCTTAGACAATGACAAATACTTTCCTACAATATTATTCAATTTTATTCAGGCTAGCTAACATGATATTTTTGTTGGTTTCATATATTTTCCTATGGAAGCTATTGATAATTGGAATGCATAGAGAGGAAACAGCAGACCAAAGGAAAGTTACATAGGGCAGACACTGAGAGGCCAGCTCCCACGATCCACCTCAGTGTAATAAAAGGAATGTCATAATTCAAGGAGGGATAAGAAATGTTTTTATCATTTGGTAATTAAAAATAAATCTCTAACTGACTGGTAAGCTAAGAAAACATATATGCCTTCTCATGATAACTTTCTCTTTTTCCTCAACTTAAAAATTGTCTGACTCTGTCAGCTACATATTTCTACACTGCTGCATTTCCCACATACATATACATATCTTTTTTGCATACACAAGTCACACATCTCTATACATAGTTGCATCTGTTTTCACATGTCAACACATCTTTGTCATTTTTTTCTCTTCTAAATTCCCTTTTAAACGGTTTCATCTTCCTTGCCTCCACACAGTTACAAATCTTCACACAGCCATAGCTATTCATCTCATTTACATAGCTCTCTCACTGTATAACACTTTACAATGTTCTTACACATTCTCCTATAGCTCTTTGCACAGGTCTTATACATAACTGCAGCACTTTCACACAGCTTTATCGCTCACACACTCAGTTATAAACATATGCTTCTTCTATATCACTCACTATTTGTTCATTCACTCTTTCATCCATAGTTATTAATCTCATTTACACAGCTCTCTCGCCATGTAACATTATACATTGTTCTTAAATACTTTCATACAGCTCTGTGGACAATTCCTATATGTAGCAACAGCTCTTCCATACAGCTTTATCTCTATCACATTCAATCACTCACATATGCTTTTTCTACATCATTCACTCACTCTTTGCTCACTTACTGCCCATCGATTCATTCTCTTCCATATCTCTTACCCTCCTTTAGACTTCTTCATCATCTCTCTCAACACACATGTGCTCACATTCTACTTAGCTTCTCCCTACTTTGCTGCTGCTCTTACACACTCTCATGCATGCACACTCATACTTCCTTCTCTCTTCAATTCTACATTGCCACTCCTCCCTGCTACCTTAGCCAAACTCATTTTCAGGGCTCAGCCCATTCTCATAACACATGAAGTCACACAGTTCTTCTGAGGCTAGTAAGGTCACAAAGACCATCCATTGTAAGTGCTTGGCCTTGCACATAACTTTTTCCCAGATAGAGAATGACACTAAAATTCAGGACTTAACACTAACAATAGCACGTTGAACCTTGAGTGGTTATGGTATTACAGAAAGACTGTTGCAAGGAGAGGGGGCACATTTCAAAACACTGTGGCTTCAATTTAGCAATAAATAATATCTAGAAATTAGAGTGTTTGTTTATTTTCTGGAGGAGCAGTTTAGTCTGTTGAATTTGTTCTAAAGTCTAAAATTAGTTGTCTTTGAGACCGAAAATACTGTTTCTTTTCTGTGTCTGTAAAAAAGCGTATTATGGTACTATTTCTATACATCAGAATTATATATCTTAAAAGAAAAAGAAACTTTCCTAACAGTCTACAATATATGTGCCCAGAGATGTAAAACACATTTCCAATGGGCTATGGAAAGCACCCCACAGCTGTTCTTACTAGGGAGGGATAACAATGGTACCTGAGAAAGTTAAAAACAGAAAACAACTGGTCACCAACTGTCAGTGACCCCATGGCTGGTGTGTCAACCTGTCAAACACTAGTTGTCATGTGCTGAAGACACCCATGGCCATCAGCAGTTAGAAATCTAGTCTGATAAACCAATGGATTTAATATAATTGCTTAAAAGAGCTTGAGTAACTCTTAAGTTTCTCCTTGTTACATGGCTACTCAGAGGTTGTGGATTGCAGCCTGGTTTTCTTTTGCTTTGCTTCTAAATACACTTATGAGTGAGTACATTCTATGTTTGTCTTTCTGGGTCTGTGGTCCTTTGCTCAGGATGATTTTTTTTTTCTAGATACATCCAATTGCCTGCGAATTTCAGGATGTCATTTTTTTTTAATCTGGTTTTTAGTACTCCATTGTGTATGAACCAAATTTTTATAACTCCATTCTTCAATTGAGGGTAATCTAGGTTGTTTCCAGGTTCTGGCTATTATTAATAATGCTGCTATAAATATAGTTGAGCAAATGTTCTTAGGGTACGAATGTGCATCCTTTTGGTATATGCCCAAAAGTGATATTGCTGGATCATTGGGTAGATTGATTCCCAGTTTTTTGCGAAACTACCATACTTATTTTCAAAATGGCTATAAAAGTTTACATTCTGCCCACTTTGAACTTGATAGAAAAGAAAGTGGGAAATACATTTCTACAAATTGGCACAGGCCACCACTTCCTAAATATAACACCAGTGGCACAGGCACTAAGAACAACAATCAATAAGTGGGATCTCCTGAAACTGGGAAGCTTCTGCAAAGCCAAGGACACTGTCAATAGGACAAAACGACAGCCTACAGAATGGGAAAAGATTTTCACCAACCCTACAAGTGACAGAGGACTGATCTC
>PVIH01016592.1:0-45003 GCA_004025045.1 Sigmodon hispidus
AAGAAAAAAAAAAAAAAAAAAAAAAAAAAAAAAAAAAAAAAAAAAAAAAAAAAAAAAAAAAAAGAAAGAACAGAAGAGGTGAAGGGAATTTAGCTAGTTGGTCCCCATGTGGCAACAGAACACAGACTATCATCTGTTTCTTGATGGATGGGAGGCTTTCCCAAACTTCTCCAATTCATCATACCCAGGAGGATGTGCCTGGAATATGTATCTACTGTTCAGGTCTTCAAAAGGCCATTAAGCAAAGTTCATGGCTGTCCATTAAAATGCACAAATGTTCTATTAAAGGAAAGAAACCATGAATGAGAACTTTATGTGCATGCATATTCATGAAACCCTGCCCATAACTACATTTTCCCAACCTACAATTAATACTTTCACCTTCAATCTCCACTTTACAGCCCCTAACCTGGGCTTTGATACATGCCAGTGGAAGGTGTTCTTTTGTGTTAATGTAGGGAAAGCTGATTGGAAGACTGGCCAAAGCAGTGGCTAGTCATTTCCCAACTCAACCTCAGTTTTAGCTGAGCGGTTTTATTCTATGAAATTTAATAATGGTGATTTCTTCACTTGTGTTTTATGTTGAATGTCACCATATCTTTGGGAACACTTCTGCATTTATTCCAGTTCCTTGTCTGGTATTATATATTTTGATGACTGTATCTGTTTGTACTTGTAACACTTAGCAATTTGTTAATATCTTCAACCCAGGTGCCTTCAGATATCAATATATTCTATAAAAACAAATAAGGTTTTTTCAAAGTAGAAATCTTTGATGCTTCCAAACTGAGTAAGTAAATAAAGGAAATGCTGAGCTATATACAATACAGAGAGCTGACTGATTATATTAGTATAAACTCAATTAAAAGTAATAACCTGTAAAAATAGGTGCTAAGAATTATGTAATTGTATAGAGGTGTGTAGGTAACAGGCAACTTTTAATTAAAAGTTAAATCATTGAGCTGGGTTGTGATGACACATGGCTTTAGTCACAGGGGCAGAGGCAGACAGATCTGTCCATTTGAGGCCAGCCTGGTCTACAGAGTAAGTTCCAGGGCAGCAAAGACTCTGTCTCAAAACACACACACACACACACACACACACACACACACACACATGCAAGTTAAAATCATTACTTATTTATTAGTGGACATGCAACTCAGCATGATTTACAACAGAAATATTACTTTCTCCAATGTTTCCTTCCTGTGTTTGATGTTTAATACTGACCAAGCACATTGCAGGTGTCTGGTAAGTATGATGATTTACTTTAACAGGATGTTTGGGGATAGCCTTAGCTAAAGTATTCATGATGATTAAGGAGGAATAAGAATCATCTTTGTCTTCCTGACCAACGAAGTGGTTCCACGATGGGAAAAGTTGCAGAATGTGAAAGCTCTGCCACTGAGCTTTCATTTGATCAAGAAGGATAAAATAATTGTGGGGATGAATGAAGATGGCTGCAGTACTGCAGCTAGGCCTAACTTCTACCTGACTGTCCGGATGCTTGTGTAAGACTAAATGGACAAGAATGAATATGGGGAGGGCATTACTTGTAAAATAGTGGCTATCTGAGGCTATTAAGGTGAACAGCAGAATCTGGAATTCAGGATAAGGTCAGAAATGAATGGAAGCTCAGTTCCGTTGTTGGGACATGACAAAAGTTTTTCACCAGCAGCTGAGTCAAAGTAAAGCAGGACAATCTAAAAGAGGCGAAGTTAAGAAATTGCTCTTGATTCCAGTGGAAGCAATGAGTCTTAGTGTTTGTAGTGGGCTTATGTGCATGGAGAATATTTGAGCCCTATAAAGCCTGGGTCATATACATGCTGGTTTCCCTATAGAACATCTTATGTGCAATACATTTTAACTAATAGTCTAGACTAAGATTCAGAACAAACCCTACAAATCTATAGAAGGAGCAGAGATTTGTATTGTTAGAGAACATGTTTAGGTAGCCAACAAGAAATGTGTATATATCCATGAATATACATATATATATATCCATGAATATATATTTATAATTTCTCTATATATAATATAGATGGATGGATGGATGTAAAGAGACTTTTATAAATCTATATCAGTTCTAATTAACTTATTGCATTCTTGAGATCAAAATTTACTTTCATAAAGTTGATCATCTAAACATTCCTGAGCTGACTTTTTAAAGTTCATAGTTGATCCAGGCTCTCTCTTGATGCTGCAGGGTTCATGAACATGTGGCATGCCAAGTAATCACTCTGTTTTCCACTCTCATGGTTCACTCTGGCAGCTGTAATATTCTGTTGCATGCTACTGCATCTATCAAACTTTTCCAATTATGCCCTTGGATTTGACCTTTTTGTTGGCTTACACCCTAACCCAAAGATAAGGCCTAGATCAGCACCTAACTTAGAATGGAGTCAGTTTTTCCATAGAGTCCCTCTTGCTTTGTGCCATCAGTGACTAGGAAAGGTTTAGAGCCACTTCACCTCTCAGGAGAAGGGCAGTCCTGAAGTCTTCATTAAGGTTAAGGACATCAGTTAGAGTCCAGGCTCCATTTAGTAAGGGTTATTCTGTAAACTTCCAACCTTCCATCACTTCTTCACAGTAGGGCAATTGCTGCTGTTTCTGGGGAATGGCCTCCTAAGCGAGATCTCTAGTGGAGAATGGTTGTTTTAAACTCTGAGCACAGGAGAGCCATACAGAATTCAAGCTTAGTTTAACACCTCTGCCTAAAAAGAGTAAACATGTGGATTAATGTCATGCTTCTGCACTAATCACATAATGATAATGATTAGTGTTTTCTTCCTGACTACTAGCCATTCTTTCTTCAACCTGGAAACACTGAAATGTCCAGTGTGATTGCGATAGAAAGGAGAAGGGAGAGGGGCCCCATTGTGTCGGCAGTATGAGCTCAAAAAGCTTCACCCATAGACAGGCACAGCAGTAACCACCGAATGAGGAGGTATATTCATTGCTCATTGTCTTTTATGTGTGTTTTCAGATCTAAAGAAATGGGCTCTTTTAGGTGAGAGAACTCAGATACCCAAGGTTCCCTTTCAAGAATCTTGCCAATTAATCTTTAGGTATCCTGCTTCCAAAATGATTGACTACAATTGCTTCAAAATTAAATGATCATCTTTCCTCCCTGTACTACTTGCTCTTCTGCATATCCCACTTATAAAATGGACCAGAAGCCTGTCTGCTTCCTCTGCTGGCTAAGACACTTATGCTTGTTGAAGTATATCAATTGACAATTGTTAAAGTATCTTGTTCAGTCCTGCTTTCTTGACACCTTTTGTATCAGACTTACGTGTGTGTGACTAGACTGTTCTTTTGGTTGGATGAGTTTTAATATGCCTTCTATTAGTCTCATGCTCAATCTCAGATACTTGAAGGCTAATGTTATCACTGAGAAATGGCATTTGTCTCTCTGGCCCTGTGTCGGAGTGCTTCTCCTGACTCTGTCCTGTCTGGCATGTGGTATGGTTTACCATCATTATCTGGGAATTCATTGGAGGAAGCATGTCCTTGAAATCAAGAGAAGTGAAGATCTAATTCTTTCTTCCATGTTAATATTGAATGTTATTATTCCTCTCTTATCTCATGTCTTTTTGCTTAAAAAGCTGAGTCAAGGATATGTACTTATTTGGTAGTTTTGAAAGTTAAATTAGTGTATAAATGCTAAATAAATATAGACAATAACCACCCCATCTTGTTTCTTTTTGCCTTTTCATCCTTTTTTTCTTTTGCCTAGAAGTCTGCTGAGGGATAGTTCCTGTCCAATAGGGTGAAAGCAGAACTCACAAGGAATTTACAGTCTAGCACTAGAGGCAGACACAAATCAGACATTTAATCTGCAGAGCCATAAAAAGGAGAGAGTGATGAACATAGCAGAGTTTTCCACCTTTAGTGAGCCAGGTTCACCTATCCACAGCTGGAAAATGGAGTGGATCTTTTCCTCAGAGTCTGCTGCTGCTCTACTAAAGATTATATAAATATTAATAAATTATTATTAATCTAAGAATTGCATAAGGGATTTTTCATTTTGCACTCTCACAAAATGTCCTCTGAATATGAATAACTACATGTGTGCCTTCTGTTGCTCACACTTCATGCATTTCTGAGGGCCTTGGTCAGTGAACAAGCTTCACTATGCTCCTCATGCCAAATGCAGTGCCTTTGCTTGCAAATGCAGTCATATTCACTCTCTGTGGGATCTTAGGATACACAAATGGAGAACCATATGGAGATGTGGCTATCAAATCACCTACATATCTTTGTGTTCTGGCTCTTCAGAGACAGAATTAAGAGGAAAATGAGTCATATCTGGTTTTCCTTTACCTAAGTAGGCAGCTAAGAGGCTTGAGGATCCAAACCCAAGCTTCCTTCAGCATGGGCACCTGAAAGAGAACTGAGAATTTGTCCTCTATGCAAAGCTAATCTGAAAATTTGAGAAGAATCTGTTTCCCCTTTGCTTCTCAGTAATAGAGTTTATTTCCAGGCTCAACTAGACAATTGCTTTACTCTTTAATTTTATCACTTTACAGATAAAGTGGGTGGTAGTCGTTGAGTTGAATTTAAAATAGAGGTAATAGGTCATTCCATAAGTCATCGTGTTTGGAAGGGAGCTGATCTTCCAGCTTCTTACTTCCTTTGCCCAGTATTTTTTGCAAACTTGATCTCCCCCTCAGCTAAGGGGCACCTGTGTGTCATTTCCCCAGGCTGCATGCAGAGGGTGATGTAATCCACAGATGTGATTAGTGTCTTAATTTCCCTGGGAGGGGAAATCTTCTCAGTGCTTTGAAGGAAAAGATCTGCCTCATTGTGGAAAGATTGTTATGATTATTTGTGATTAATAGCATACTTCATGGACAAGATTGCAGGGTGAAAGAAAGCAAGCTTCACTCACTGAGGAAAGCCAGGCTGGGCTGGAAGTGAGCTGCTAAATTGTAATGTTTGTCCCTGAACACATTAACAAAAGACTCAGTGCACAGTTGGCTCTGGGGGCTCCATGGTGAAGGAGGCAGAGCAAGAATTGTCATTCTAAATTGTAGGTGACAAGTGAGACCTCAGAAATGAGGTGCTTTGCCCACCGTGGCATATTTATGTGTTGCATAAATCCTCAGAATTACCTTTCTCACCCTGAATGTGCCTCTTTAATATAAAATGCTGTTACTTGCTCAGCTCAACAGAGCAACTGTAAACCAAACCCATGTAAAGGCTTAACTTTTATAAGACAATAATCAAATAGTGTAAATTCAGCTATAGATTTCTTTTAATAGATTTGCCCTCTTCAAGTCAGTTTGTTTACAAAATTCACTTAGATGGAAACCACACACTTATGGGAAAATGAATAAACTAGAGATGGTGTGCTAGTTTTTTAGTATTTGCTTTATTTAGCTCTATGCTGAACAGCATTCCAGGTATCTGAAATGGCTCTGCCATAGAGGAGGTAGCCACTGAATGACTCCTGTCTGAATGGAGAATACTACAAAGCTACTTGATTCATATCTATATAGAGAGACTTTCACCAGTGCCTAAGTTATGTGTCTGACTTATATAAGAACAATGCTAAGAAAAGAAGCTGTTCTCCTCTATCGAAGTGGCTATGTTTAAAATATTTATTTAATATTTAATGCCGTTTTTATGAGTCAATAAATTAAAAAAGCACAAGTTTGTCAGAACTGGGGACACCAGTGGCAAAATGGCCCCTTAAATACATGAGATGATTCCCAGGATATGAAAAATGACCTGTGGTGTGGGCTGCAGTGCTCCAATGGAATAGTATAAGGTGTGTTACTGCAGTGCACTACACATATGAAAAGCAGATCTAAGGGTCCAATTGTCAGAAGTGTGTTGAGAATGGAGGAAGAGAGATAGATCTATAATGGTGACAGACTTAGAAGTAGATGTTGGTGACATAAGGATGACAGTACCTGCTGGGTGGTGGTGGCACACACCTTTAATCCCAGCACTTGAGAGGCAGAGGTAGGCAAGTCTCTGAGTTTGAAGCCACTCTGGTCTACAGAATGAGATCCAGGACAGCCAAGGCTACATGCTGTCTCAAAAACAAAAACAAACAAACAAAAAAACAAATAGAATGAGAATAATTATAGCTGGATGAATCCCTCCCAAACACAAGTACCTAATGATCAGCTAGAGGCTTAATATTATTTACAAACTGTTTGGTTTATGATTTAGGCTTATTTCATTATTTTGAACTAGTCCTTTTATCTTAAATTAACCCATTTCTATTAATCTATGTTTTGCCATGCGTCTTGTTCCATTACATTTTGTTCCCTACTGGCTCTCAGTGTTTCTTCCCACTCTGCCTGTCTTTTCCCTCTATCTCTCTTGGATTTCCCATATGGTTATTTTCTGTCTTGCCAAAGGACAAACAGCTTCTTTATTAACCAATGGTAGCAACACATTTTCACAGCATACAGAGAGACCATCTCATAGCAAGTGATGCCAATGATAATACCTAGGGCTGCAAGTTTTTCTGTTTTATGAATGTTGACATGAGAACAGGCAATTTCTGATATGATAACCTTTCTTTAAAATACTATTGTATTTTTGGGTTTTTTGTGGATGAAAAAGACATATATCCAGCAAAATGTTATAATTTATGCTCAATTATTGGTTAATATTATGTAGCACTTCATTGTTTTAAATATTAACTAAAGAATTAAGAAATTCAAACTTGCTACATCATTCTATACACAGACTTTGTGTATAGAGTAAGACCCAAATAGTGAGAATGTTGTAGCCTCTCAATGCTCTGATGGCAGGAGGTCTAGCTGGTTAATGTATTATCTACTATAAAATTTGTAGTGACACTCATGCTATCTTCAGGATAGGGTATGGGCCAACGTGGGGAAGAGCCTGAACTGCATCATCGCCACAGTGGACAAGCTGATAGAGAGAGATGGTCACAAGGAAGAAGGTACTGGAGGTGGCAGTAGCAAAGATGGAGACACGGATCATTCCCCACAGGATTCCATCACATCTCACCCAAAGGGTAAGAAGTCATTCTCACCAATTATTAACTGAGAAAAGAAAATGAGAAAACTGTGATAAGATGAGATAGAGAGGAGTCAATTGTGTCTTTGATGAAAAAGCTGATGACAGGACTTTACAGGGCTTTGGCATGAACGATGAATGCTATTTGTCATGTTGCAGTGATTGTCATATCAGGGCTGCATGCCATGCTCACATTTTTTTCTACTTATAGCTTCTTGGAACTGCATCCTTTAGAGCAGTTGTTCTCAAAAGACCATTGGAAAACACAGATATTCACATTATGATTCATAAAAGTAGAAAAATTGCAGTTATAAAGTAGCAGCAAAATAATTACACTATTGGGGGTCACCACAGTATGAGAATCTATATTACAGGGCCAAAGCAGTGGGAAGGCTGAGAACCACTGCTTTAAAGTGTGATACAGTCTCACCTACTTTTACAAGTTCCCAAAATGATAGCTGAAAGACAATCAATCAAGTGTTTTTAAACTCTTAGATACTTCAGAACTTGACATCTCTCACTGTTGCTGAACAGAATGCAACAGGATACAGAACTTTTACATTATTCTGAGGATATTTTCTTAGTTTTTCTAAGACATTTAAGAAGGTTTGATTCTGAGCATTATCATATTATCATATCTGAGTGCTATATTTTTATGCAGGCAGGTACACAAAAACACACACATATATATGCATATTCATGTAAGTATATATGTGTATGAGTAGAGGATTATATAGACAGAATATAAAAGAAAAGAATATAAATTGACAGCTAAATAGATAGTTGATGGATTGACAGATGAATAGATATATCATGGAAAGATGACAGGTAACTGTGTCCAAATGTATATCATATTGATAGCTTGACTAGCAAGTATAATGAACATTTTAATAATACATATGTCTTTATCAATAGTTTTGTTATTTTTGTTGTTAATCTATTAGTGTTAATAAGAACAAAACAGTATCACATGTATTTATTGTCATCAATAATTCTATTATAATTGAACAAGCATTTTGCTAAATATCTTGTATTTAGAGGGAATTAAAAGACATTTCTCTAAAACTGACTTCTAAAATTTATTCTTTATTGTTTTTAAGAAAAAATCATAACAAAGTATCGATGAGCATTTTATAATAATAATGTTTTCTCAATTTGTTCTCTTGATGGTTCAGTGCTCACATTTCATCATGAGTTATATCTGTGTGTGTGTATACATATATCAGTGATTATATATATGAGCTATACACACACATATATATCAACAACAATTAATGTGGAGACCATCAGTTTGGAAGAGATCACAGAGGCTGTAGGGGAGACTTGGAAAGAAGAAAAGGAAGGGGAAAATTATGTAATTATATTTTCAATAAATAAGAGGAATAATTTTTAAATCTTGTGTTTTCTAACATGATTGATGATAGGTGGTATTATTTGGAAATAATAGAATTCTATAGTTTTCTTACCCAGGTGGTCCACCTTCCTCTTTTGTATATCCTCATAAATGAACAGCCAATGCTCTTTATGCTCACACCTGCTTTCTATCCCTTTATGTGCAAGTTTTCTTACTTAATAGTAATATGCTAATTTTTAAAATTTAACACTTCTAGTTACTCTCAAATTTCACATGAATCAAAATGGAAACTTGTCATAATTATGTGTTAAAAATAGTACTGTTCAACTATCTTCAGTTGGACCTGCATTGGCTTACAAGCTGTTTCCTGAGGAATTTTCAGTGCATATTATTTAGAGCAGAAATAAGGGGTATCTGGTTTTACTACATTTTGAAACCCCTCAAACAGCCCAGTGATAAAAATAAAGTTCTGAATTACTTGAAATGACACAACTTTTTCACATCTTAGATCTAATCAGAGCAATATTCCTAGATTGAAATTAAACTTTTCAAAAGTAAAATGGGATTGAAGAGATTGCTCAATGGTTAAGAGCACTGACTGCTCTTCTAGAGAACCTGGCTTCAGTTTTCAATACCCACGCTGGGTCTCACAATCATGATTCTATTTCCAGGGTAAGACACCCTTTCCTGGCCTCCAACAAGACCAGACATGTAAAACTATATTAAAGCACAAGACCTATACATAGAAAATTAAAAATAAAAGTAATTAAATTACAGTAGATTAGCAATCTGGATCCCTTGATGAGCTATTGTAGTAAACCTATGGTGTAGAGTGTGCTTGCTGACTGATTTCTATGTACTTTTTAAATATTCATTTTATTATATAAATATTTCCTTTATTTTATATTATTTTTTGTGTTATAAAATTCTCTAGATGTTACAATTTAAAGTATAATGTGAAGATGTTTAATAAAAATATAATGTCAATCATTTCAAAGTTAAATATTTTGTAACATTTTACCTTCTAGACAACAACATACAGGGAGTATGTTTTAAGTAAGCTATTGATAAGAAAAATAATGTAAATATTACATAAATATGAGTCTCGAAAATAATTCTGTGTTTAAGAATAGTTAAATAAATTTCAGGTGAATATGCTTAATTAGCCAGAACTTGGAAACAACCTATGTGCCCCTCAAATTTGCAGGAAAAATGGAAGAAACTAGAAAAAATTATCCCAAGTGAGGTAACACAGATCCAGAAAGACAAACATGGAATGTACTTACTCATAAGTGGATTTTAGAAGTAAACAAAGAATAACCAGACTACAGTTTACAACCTCTGAGTATCTAGGTAACAAGGAGGAACCTAAGAGGGACAACTATGAACCCTCCTAAGAAGAGGGGAGTAAAGACCTCCTGAGTAAACTGAGACCAAGGGGAAAAGGGAGGTGGGAAGAGAACATGAGGTAATGAGATTGTTAAGCTGGGTGAGAGACAGAGAAGGAGAACAACAAAATAGATACCTTGATAGAGGGAGCCATTGTTGGGTTAGATGGAAACCTGGTGCTAGGGAAACACCCAAGATCTCACAAAGATGATCAGGTGAAGAATCCAAGCAATAGTGGAAAGGCTGCCTAAACTGACTTTCTCCTATAATGAAATTGATGACCACCCTAATTTCATCATTGAATCTTCATCCAGCAACGGATAGAAGCAAATACAGAGATCCACATCATGGTCTTTGAACTGATAGAGAAACAACCAAGTAAAGTTATAGATTGGGTCCATGCTATAGTGCAAATTATTATCAATAAGGATATTTGAGATGCGTGCTTGTGTTCCTGAATTTGTCTGCATGTAAGAATCATATGACCAAAGGCAACACATTATAAAGTTTGTTTAAAAGCAGTAGATAGGATTGCAAATGCTTTTTCATTTTATTTCAACTGGATATAACTATTCTCATGCTTGTAAGGAGATGCATCTGCACACTCATGTATGTATTTCAAATAAGCTAGAAAACACATCATAAATAAAATGTATGTTTTTATGATCTACGTATCAGTATTCTCCCATAAATGTTATGTGGAAATGAGATTTTAATGATTGTAAACTAATTTAGTAAAATGAAAACTTCTCTTTTAGATATTCATACTTTGTGGTTATTCTCACTTAAGCTAGACTGCAAAGAGTGAGAAATTTTTATAATATTCTTCTTTCTCTAGGCATTACTTATGAAACTACTTATTTTTATCACTGTAGACTCACACATGCTACTTTATTTTTGTTTTACAATCTAATATCATAACCATTTATTTTGCATTCAAATTATTGTATATTCAGCAACTGAAAGTGGTTTTTAGCTCCTTGCCACAGCCCTAGGTTCAAACAGTCTCCAAGGGCTCTTGTTGCTTTAATTGGAAACTGCACTGAGATCCAAAACCTGATTTACAGAAACATTTTCCTGTAACAATAGATCCTGAATCTACTGTGTTTCCTCATGCAGTCTCAGGAGCACACCTTTGCTTTTCTGACTCCATGCTATATTTGATTTGAAAAAAAATATGTATTTTGCTTATATGTGTAAAATGCATTAACAATGTAAATCTATACTATCTTTAGAATATTTTCTTAACAATGAAATCAGTTTCCTCAGTAGTCTCACATTCATCCACATCTACTAGCTATAGAAGAAAAATGATGTTCCTATTTCTTACAATGAACAGAGTAATTTCCATCATCCAATATCTGAAATTACACATACCATTTGACATATAAAACCATTGTTAGTGATTCTTAAAACAACATGTTTTACAATTATTTATTTATTTGTGTTGTGTGAAGAACAACCTATAGAGTACTGGCTTCTTCCTTCCGCTAAATAAGTCCTGGGGTCAAACTCAGGTCAGCAGGCTTGGTGGCAAGGGCTTTCCCCTCTGAGACACTTTCTCCATCCTCTTAGCAATGCGGTTCTTCATGCTTGCACTACATCTGTTTATTTCTTTATAAGTTAAATTCTGCAAATATCTTAAACTATTACTGGGGTTTCATTATGTAAGATATTTTGATTGTTCTTCATATTATGATATATTTTTAAATTTTACAGTGTCAATCAAACTCATGCTGAATTCTGTTTTATTGCCCCTTTCAATTTTTTAATTCTAGCCTTAATTTGTGTCTACTTTGTTGTGTATGTGCACAGTGCTATTCTGCTCGCCCTCTAAGAAGGCAGTACACCCATCCTTTCCTATGTTCCTCTGTATTCTGTAAACATTTCATTCTCTGTATTGATACTTTTAACAGTGTATTTGCATTGTAATGCTATTTTGCATTTACACTGTATGAGTTTTTGGAGGGATTGTTTGCTTGGGGCCTTAAGGTGGATCTATGACTTGTTTTGTAGATTGTTTTTATCATGACTATAAATAGTACTGAAAGAAGTAAAACTTTCTCTACTGTTTAGAACTGTTTAGATTTAAATAATGAAATAGATTTTCCAAGTGTCTGTATATATGTGTGTTAATATAAGTATGTTTTTATATGTGTGTATTTGTTTATATACTTGTATCCATGTGTAGTATATGTGTATTATGTATATATGTATGTGTGCACACATTTGTGTGTGTATATTGGGTATATTGTGCATGTAAATGTTTTTCTGTATGTATACATTTGTGTGTTTGTGTATAACTGTGTGTGAGTGGCTAATGAACACAGCTTGCCCCTTTATTTTCAGTACACATAAACACAATTATGGACATCTGCTCTCTGTGTAGCACCGCATGCCTTCAATTTCATAATAAATTGAGGCTGCAAAGATTAAATCAGTGAATATTAAACTCTTAGATTTCAATGTGAACTTAACGATTATATAATTAAGCCTCCTGAATTATGTTAAGAAGCTTACCTACATTATCTCTGCCAATTCCAGCCTAGACTGTAGTGCACAGCTGTGGTTACAGGAAACACCATTTTGTTTTCTAGTGCAGCACTTTATAGACAGTGATCCAAATATGCTTCTTTTAATCTTGCCCACTGGCCCAGATGCAATTCTTTGCAATAAACACAATTTTACTTTCTTTTGTCCACAGTAAGCCAAAATTGTATCTGCAAACAGTCATTATGTTGTGTTTGAAATGGCACTTTCAGGGGTTTTATTTTCAAAGGAACAGCCTCAAGCCCCCTGCCTCCCCAATAGTTGCTTTTTTCCAAACCTTTGCTCATTTGTTAGCTTTCTCCAGATTTATGCAGTGACACAGTATCCTCCAGTAACTATAGAGTTGATACAGGGGATCACTTCCCAACTCTCAGTTACTGCTGAATTTAATTATATCTATACGTATAGCATCAGCTTGGGCAGCCACGTTTTTATTAGGAATAATATGGATAGGCATGGGCCTTACATGCGTTTTATAAGATTTAGACACCATTTAAGTACCACTCTATGCTAGATATTGTGAAATAATATTAATAGATTAAGATGACCTATCCTGATGCTGCTGCAAAGATGAATGTCCACTGTGACAGCAGTATGAAGCACTAATTAGTGCACTCTAATAAATACATGTATTTTCATCTGTTATAACTTCTGTCCCACTCAGGCTTATCTTATTCACATTTATATACTTTCCCTTTCCTATCATACAATCCACTGATAAAAATTATAGAAAAATAGAACTGAATACAGGTCCTGAGATACAATGTTTTGAATGTTTTAGTTGATCCTTGTTCTTTGGGATGTGCATTCAGTCAGCTGTTGACTAGCCTTCATTTCCCTGTCTTTCTCAAGTACATTATGATATGCTCTTGGGAAATGGCAATTATCCCACGCAACTGGATTTTTTGTCCTAATATACCAAAGTGTAAGCATGTTGAACCTAGCAGTAAATTTCTTGTAGTAAAGAATGCATTCATGGAGCCTTGTAAATTTGAAATGTCAAAGAGCTTGATGCCAATCCTGAGTGCCCAAAGACTGATAATCACATTCACAGCTCAAAGTACTATGCTTACATATATGGTAAAGCATACATTCAAGCCATCTCTTTCTCCCTTCTCATGAAAATCCTGTGGGAGTAAATTTGCCATTTATCCTTATTTCATAGATGGGATTAAACCACTCATCTATAATTAAAAATTTGATTCCAATCTGGACAAAGTAATTCCTACCTGGAAAATTAAGTCAGAAAGAATCTGGAGTTCTTGAACTACCTCTTGGAAAAAATTTGCTTCTCTAGTAGTTGTGCCTATGGATTGCTCTCTGTGCCTTTGCCTTCATTCACTAAGATGGTGTGTCTTAGTCACAGGGAGACAGAACTTGCTTGCTAAGCTTTCCCTACAAGTCCTCATGATTTTTAACCCCCATGGGTCTGGTTGGAGGGTTTTGACATGCTCACTTTTCTTACTATTTCATCCCTTATTATGATATACCATGAACTCAGGTTTAATCTTGTGCTTCTCACTTCAAGTGCTTAAAAGATGCTAATGCTCCACCTCCCACAAGCCATATTTTCACATATTTGGCATGACTTCTCTGAGGAGCTTTGTGGAGTCAGTGCAATTGACTATTCTTTAAAGGGATTTCAGTGCTCTGGAATTAATCGGCTTGGTTGCTCTATGAAATTCCTGGTGATGTTAATGGTTTTGTCAGAAACGTCTAATGGGATAATGGAATCTGGGTATGAACTTGGAGATGTGACTCATGAGTTCTCTCCTACCCTCTCCTATGGATGCCTTTGGCAGTGTCTGCCCATTCTTGCCACCATTAACCAGCTACAATGACTTCATATGTCCACTTGCCTAAGGGAAATTATATTTACTGTAGAGTCAGGATCAGTTTGGGGTCTTTGAGGCTTGGCACTCACATACCTCCATGGCCAAGGGAGTGTGACATGAGGAAGTAAATTAAAACTACCACCTACTGTGACAGGTCAGCAACAGCATACTGAGGAAGAAAAGAGAATGTCTGTTTACAGCTTTTTGAATAAAGCCCCAGGATTTTATTTTTCACTGGCTTCTGCCAATTATGCTGCTGCACTTTCCGTAGGGCTTGCAAACACAAAGGCCCAAAGGCATCGTGCAGGATGATAAGAAGGAAGGAGGGGCTGGAAAGTAGAGCAAGCTATGAGTGAGACCTCTTCAGAAGTGGCCCCCATCCTGACTCCAGCCTGTCACTGCCACAGTGGGACATGAGCAGGCTGAACGTTATCAGAAGATTTTTCAAGTACATCAGAAATTTTTAAGTCATCTCAAGGCTTAAGGATTCAAAATTATTAAAATATGTACTAAGCCAAGAAAGGTACATTTTCAGTCTGAGTAAGACTGGCTTATTGGCAATTTTTATGAAAACTCCAAGTCTTAGACTGATTTTCCCCACTGTCTTAAATGCTGCCCACCTCAGACTCGGCTCTGTGAGAAATAAACCAAGTTGCATAATCTACTACTGAGTCTCTAGCACATAATAAAAAGTTCTTGACATGATGGAGTAAAGATTCTGTTCCTTCTCTGCATCTCCCACCTACCAGAAATGCTCAGTCTGTTTATGTCTTCAGCGTATGTGCACATTTACAATGTGTATGTGCACATTTAAAAGCATGGAAAGAAGCTGATCTTCTGAGAACTTTTTCTTTGTACTAGTTAAGTATTTTAGTAGCTTTATCATATATAAGACGTCTACTTTACTTTTTAAGCTACAAAAATCAAGAACAAACCTTGGTTTCTTAAAGAGGAAAATTATATTATTGAATTCTATGTATATCTACATATTGAATAAGCATAATTTCATTATAACATAAACATCTTTGGAACTAGCTTTTAAAAAATTCCGTTGAATAGCTACAATGACTTCTATACTATAATTATAACCACTTGATAGATATATTAACAATCTAAAAGCACAATATCTGTTCTCTATAATGGTAGAATTTCAATAACATTTGAACATAAATTTAGAATGACTATTTCTGTTAGAACATTATTACTGTTTTCTTTTAAAATTGCATACTTTACTAAGATAGCTATTTAAGACTCAGCAAATACTTGGCAGGTGTGTAATGTGTTCTGTATTTATTTGTGTGACCTTTCAAAATTATTAAAATTTCTTGAGTTTGCTTTCTTTTTTAGTCAAAATGTGATTATCTAAAAAAAAAATTAAAGGAAAACTTCAATTCTAAAGTTGTATGATGGTAAAAGAAATACCACATTTCTAAAGTCACGAAAGGTATTTTATTGGGATAATTCTTGTGTGCCAGGCACTATAACAGACACTGAGATAAAACACTGAATAAAGTAGGTGGAACACTCATCCTCATGTTTTTATTTTAGCAGGAAAGACACACTAGAAAACAAAATGAAAGCTGGTGGATATCATGTGGTGCATTGGTAGGTTGATGGAGATAAAGATATTGGAAAATGCAGACAAAGTGAAAACATTTTGAATAATGCTATGGGTCTAAAACTGGGATAATGAAATAATCAGTTGACAAACATTTCATTTAGAAGTTAATGTTTGAATAAAGACATAGGAGATAAAGAGGATCAGCATGGATATCTGGGGGAAGGATTACTGGATGTAGAAAACAGCTGGTGGGTACATAGGTTTGCCATATCCAGAAAACATAAAGGTTCCAGTAACAATGAGTAGAATGAAAGCAAGAGAAAAAATAAAATTCAGAGGTAAGGCCTGGGAAGGACCATCTCTGACATCTCTAAAGACTTCACCTTTATTCTGAGAAAAACAAGGAGCAGTTGAGAGGCTTACAGTGATTTACCCAATGCAATCTATACTGAAACAGAGTTGTGTTGCAATTAGAATGTAAATGCAAAGAGTTAAATCTAGCATAGACCAGTTAGAAAACCAATGCGTTTCTATAGGTAAGACATGGCACTGTTCTTGACATGGAGGGGATAAGACAGTCTTGAACAAAATTTACCTATATTAAGTTTTATTTAATGGGGTTTTCTGATGTTTAAACAGGAACATGAGAACAAGCATTAAAAAAAATGAAAAGTTTTGACTGGAGCAACTGAAAGAATGAATAGTCCATATATGAGTTACAGAAAATTCTAGCCAGGATAAATCTGGTGAAAAGGAGTATAGAAATTCATCTAGAAGGTGTTAAGTGTGACATGCAGATGTCAGCTATGACATTAGACTCAAGAAGCTGGGGTTCCAGCAAAAAATGATAATTTATTCAAGAATATTAACAATGTGTTAAATTTTCAGAGAATAATGAGAACATCTGTAGAGTATTCATGGGACAACATTAGTATTAGTAGGTAAGAAAGAAGAGGAGAAAGCACCAATGTCTTATTTGAAAATCACAGGTGACTTAGGACTGAGGTACCTGAAACACAGGCTAAGATGGCCTGAGCAGAGCCAAATTGAGGAATGACTTTGAACTTAGTCTGGTGGAAGTCCCTGGTGACAATGGGTAGATTTTCCTTTAGTAAGTAGGGATTAAAGCTCATTGGAAAGGACTAAAGAGGCAAAGCACAGGAATTGGAGACCACTGTTTATTCATTTAAGAACGGTGAAGTAAAGGAAACAGAAACAGGTGAAGAATTGTAGACAGAGTGCAATCAAATCAGGGCTATACTTCAAAGTTAAGGAGATAAACATAGGTATCACATTTATTTGCTAATGGGAATAAATTAGTAAAATATGCAGCCTTGAAAGGGAGAAGAAAGCCTTGCTAGAATGATGCTCCTTAGTGGGTATTAGTGATGAAATCTAATGTGTACAGAGAGAAGTTGATAATATACACTGCACAGCTCAATTCATCTCCACAAGTAGGAAGAAAATAAAGACACAAGGGACAAATATTAGTGTGTGGAGAGATACACAGTCACACAAAGAAATATAATTTTTTATTCCCATTTCACAGAATATTATGAGCATGAAGTCATAACACTCAGAGGAGAAATGCTGTACAACCAATGAAGATGAGATATAGAGTTGAAATATAATTATCCCCTTTGATGCACTGGTAGACCCAAATTTCAGGCTGGAATGTTATTTGCATATCCAGAGATAACCTGGGATAGGCTAGAGAAGATGAGATGGTACTTTCCATCCACTAACTTGAGAACATGTGACTACCAATTAGAACATCCTGGTAAATGTATGTTCTGCTTGTTCACATTGCTGTTAGTTAATTGAGTACATGTTTAACAATAAATCTAATTTATATACGCAGTGCTTCAGTTTTATATGTATTAAAAAATAATCTTGTATACTGTATTCCACTGGCCTTGAATATCACTTAAAAATACTATTGAATCTTTATTAATTGGTTGAGGTTAAAAATATAGTAATTTTCTTCCCATGGTTGACACAGCTCTACTCAGTCAATGTAGCTTCCAGTACAGACATCTTCTCAAGTCTACAAGCTGCTGTTGAAGTAACGGAGGTTATGTAATGCCAGCAGGCTGGTCATTTCTCTGACAGTTCCATGATCTTGGGGCTTCTTTCAAACACTCAAACTGTATGTAAACTAGAGTGTTAAGACTTGTGTTTATTTAACACCAAAGGGGCAAAATAAGATCAAGGAATGTGAGTCTGGGACTCTTCTTGGTCCAGCAGAAGCTGTGCTACAGCAAATGCAGGGCTTGTGTGATAAATGAACATTTGCAGGAAACGTTGCACCAGAATTTACTGAAGGCTTCCATCTTTGTACTGTGAAGTGAGAAGTCTAACCAGGCTTTCGGCTGATGCATTTTCTTGGCTGCTTTTCTAAAAACAAGAATGGAAAGTTTTAAGATACTATTCTCAGCCTGGCAGAGTTTAAACAAACAGGGTCCCTTGACAGGAGAGAAGTTAGCCTCTGTCCTAAGCATGATCAATTTGTCTTGGTTGAGTAGTATCTAAAAATTGTCAAGAACAATCACTCACCCCAGCAGACACTAGAGGGCTTATATTTTAAGATTCAGTTTGGTCCTTTGCTTGAATACTGTCCTGTGGAGAAGACAGGAAAAGGAAATCATCCATGTGCTATCTCTCTCCCAGGGCTTTCCTTTGCCTTGACACTCATTGTTTCTAGACTTTTCTTAACTTTTGGCCCCTTTCTTAAATAATATGACCTATGTTGTTTTCTCCTCACCTCCACCTTCCTTCATTCCTTGTTTCTACTCTGATGACTACACACATAAAGTTTTCCATTGGCTAACATCCACTACAGGGGCAAACTGGATTAGTTAATTTTCTTGTTTCTTTGACAAAATACTTGATACAACAAGTCAAAGGAAAAGGATCACAGTTTTGGCAATTCCGGCCTATAATTATGCTATGGTATGGTGCAGCTGAATAGCTCAGGCCATAGCTTCTGGAGAGAAACATGCCTTGCCTATTAGATTTTCTTGTTTCCTCTTAGTCTACCTGATACCTGTCTGTTCTGGTGCAGCCCATGCTAAGCACAAGTCTTCCCTCAGGAAACCTTTGGAGAGGCCCAAAGGTTTAATAATGTTAGGCACATCAACTCAACTGACTTGAATTTCTACATTAACAAGCACAGGTGTAGAGAGATGCCACACTGGGTACAGTAAGTTCCATGCAAACTGAACAGTCTGTGTTTAATTCTTGAAACTCACATACAGCTAGGAGAGAACTCTGCAGATGTTATCTAAACTCCATGAATGTGTCCTGGCAGGTAGATGCCCCTGCAATGTAACACATTAATAATATTTTTAAATGTGCATCATTTACTGCATTCAATTCCTATTTCTGTGGGTCCTTGAGTCATCTTAGGTTTTTGGTCAGTTTATAGCATCTACAATATTTATGAAACTCAGATTCTGATTCCCAACAGACCAGAGCTTTGTGGATGATGATTGCTTACATACCACATAAACCTCACTAAGCTTATTTCACATATAATTTCTTTCCTGTGTTCCAAAGAGGCCACATTCATACATGACTTAAATCTTCTCACAAAAGACCTATCATCTTCTCTCTAAGCATTCACTTTTAAAATCATTCTTCCAACTCATACTTTCCATATTCCCTCAATTCCAGATACTACTTTGCTTTTAACCTTCCTTGTCCTTTTTAAAAAAATATCTCAGGTTAGGAGCTGTGTGGTACAAAGGGGGCTACTCTCAACAGAATTCAAAAACATGTCTGTTGTGGTGCAGTACAATTGCATTTTTCATGATGGGTGTGTGAAAGCAAAGCAGTAGTGTTGATTTGGATCTGAATATCTGCAATGTATTAATATCTTGCTCCTCAATGCAACACACCCAAGAGGTGATGAGGCCCTCAGGAGAAGTCTTACAGGCCATTAGGGATGTGTTCACAAAAAGTATTTGAGAACTGTTCTCTTCCTTTCCCTCTTCTACTTCCTAGCTCTGAAGTGAGTAATGTGCTCCCCTTACTTCCTGTCACTGTCACAAGGATAGCTACCCAGAGTAGTGGATTTAATCAGCTGCAGACTAGATTCTTCAAAGCTCTTAGGCAAAGAAGACTTTTGTTCTTTTTAAGGTCATTGTATTTTGACTAATACCATGAAATGTAAGGAAGTCAGGGTAAGATAAATGTAAACTGAGTTCTCAGTTCTGGATCAGAGATAGGAAATGAACCATAAGGGCATGAAAAGTGGCAAGATGGCTGGAAGAAATTACTCTGAGCATGCAAAAACAAACAAACAAACCACAAAACTTTTGAGCAGTCAAGCCACAGCAGATACTCTTCTCAGTTACCTATTCTGTCTCAATTTAATGCATCCCCCAGTGATATGTCTGAATTGCAGGCTTCCAGGGAGTAGGTGCCTAGATCTATAATTAAAGTTGGTCACTTACATTAGACTCATATAAAGAAATTTGCTATATGTTTGTGTAGAGAAAAGTTTCTTGGTAATTTACCTACTCACACCCATATTGATGAATTGTACAATGTTGTTCACACTGTAAACTTGAACTTATAATACATTACACAGAAGACTTGGAAAAAGCTATATCTATGCTGGTGTATGATGTAGGTTTTTAAGAGTCAAAGGAAGAAAATTCAAGAGCATGGCTATCTGTCCAGATCAGCCTATCCTAATCACCTGACCATAACAATATTTTCATTTGGGTATTAGATTGGATGTGTATAAAATATAAAGCACATGTTGGGTGAGGATTTAGTCTGAGCTCATCTCAGACCCTTGAGAATTTTGTCAGCCTCCTTTGGAGCTACTCCAATTATTTGGATTCATAGAAGTTTTGGAGGAAATCGTCAGGGCTGAGACATCTCTCAGCTCTCTCCAGAGGATTTAGGGACCATTCAGTCTTTAAGATTTTCCTTCTTCTCCCCTTATATTTGAAAGCTGTGATAACAAAAATAAGAATGGCTACATGCTTTTGTGAGGTTAATTATTTTAAGTGAGGACAGAAAATTAAACACCTGAGAAGAAAATGGCTCAGAAATTGGCAAGACAGCACCATGCTGTACTACGGTTGGTTGCTACATGGGCCTTTTATTTTTCTCCTGAGTAACATAAGAGCCATTGAGCTCAGAGGATGGGGACATCCTGTACAGGAAATAGATGGTGTGTGGAGGGGAGGGAGGGCACCCAGCAGCCATTCTTTGAATCTTTAAGCTAGTTTCACTTGAATACATTAGAAAAGGCTGTAAAGGGCCAGGAAGCAGAGCTCTGCCTGGCCGGCTTCCAACTCTTTCACAGAGCTCAGGAAAAGCTCAACTAAGCCACATGAATTTTATGTTTTCCCAAGGAAAGATTCTGCTTGGTGGGCTCAGGGTTAAGGAGTCTCAGCAAGGTTTTATGGAGACACTAAATCATTCTTTTTGTGTTTCCTCTGTCACTGAAGGAAGCCCATGGAGGAGAAGCAAATTCAGGGTCTGCAGGGATGATGAGCTATGTGAGGAACCAAAGCAAAAAAAAAAAAAAACCAAAAAACCATGGTACAAGCACAGCTGTGCCCTGCCTCCTGCAGGTGCCTCACAAATGAGTGTGTGCACACACACAGGCATGTACATGTGACGTCTGTGGAACCTCAGTTGAAACATCAAAACAAAGCCCCACACTCACACACCTAAATTGGGGAAAGAAGATATGTGTATCTGTGAGGATCTTTTTACTTTGATTTCACAACATGAAGAGATGGTTGTCTGTGAAGGACAAACCAGCCACCATACAAGTTATGGAGTATGAATGGATGTGAAGAGTGAGCTCCTCCCCAAATCAGGAGCTGCCTCCACCAAAAAATAATCATCAATTTTGAAGAGGAAACTGAAGCATATTTTGCTTTCTATAAGAATAATGTGGGAGGATCACTGGGACTGAAAGCCCATTTGTGACAGCCACTCAGCCTTTATTTGGACCATTATAACCTATTGTGTTTATGTCATAACCTGTGATTTATGAGGAGGTGTTACCATGGATATAAACCTGTAGTCATTGTAATTTTCTGCAACTAGTTTCTTTACTGACTTAGCTAATTGTTTCTCTTTCTAAAAATTATGCATCTGTTTTCTTTTTGGTCTATGCTTTTCCACAGAAAGCATACTGTCTACAAGATACCTTATCATGTTCAAACACTTTCACCTCTTCATTCATAACTAATCTCATTCCATATTCTTAAATTATAATCATAGATATATTATTGTTGTTTTATACAGAATGTAAGGTATTATATTAAATCGAGAGACTCCTAGAGAGAGACACACCTCCTGTTTGTCCAGGTTTAGAGTATCAGTATATTTCTATCTCTATTCTGGGAGCATTAGAAATGATCTCTTTCTCTCCTTTATTTCTTAGCCTGGTCCTTTCTCCTCTCCTTTCTGCTCTCATTCTGATGTTTAGAAGTGGGCTGTGGACCTTCCACTTTCAAAAACCTTTAACAAAAGGAAAAAGCTGTATTTCATTTGTAATGACAAACTAATTCAAGGACAGATTCCTAGACACTTAAATTCGATTTCATTTTCAAACTAGAAAGAACGTGTTTCACCCCTGAGCAAGTGTTTGTTCCCTGACATGGGAGAGTATGATTCAAGGTACTTAAGCAGCAGATAAATGTTTCTTGAGAACTATGCAAATGTATAAAAAAATTTTCATTCATTCCTTGAAATGAGTGACTGGTAGTTGTATTTCAGCCTGATAGAGCAGCTCCACCTACTGCACAGAAGCTGTATTTTATGATTCATAATTGCACAGTAGAACCTCAACCCTGCAGCACCAATCACAAAGCAGCTATGGTTTGCAGTTCATTGTCGATAATGAACCATAAGTACATTTATCAGAATTTCCTTCTCCTAGTGTTTTCATGTGTGAGGGTGTGGATGTCAGCACACACACACATACACACAACTGATCTTGAATATTAAGGGTAGCAATTACATAATTAGAAAAGATGAGATATACAAGAATATAAATATGGAAGATATATAGTAGCATAAGACATTGTTTGATGCCTGCAATGTCATTTATTTTGAAAACAAATGATCATTCCCATTTTCCTATATAAGCAGTGGTGTGAGAATTAACAGCTTCAACTGACCCACTGATGGAAGTTTGATCCTGAGGAAGAAGCTGATTCTTCATCAAGTGACTCCCGCTGTAAAGAGCCTCGAGTTTTCCCTTCTCTGGTGCCACCCTGATCCAATGCTAACACAACTTTACAATAGCTTCTGTAAATACAACACAGGGTTCTATTATATAGTGTATCATTTCTCTCTTTTTGAAACCAAGGTCACTCATTATTCTTCCAACCATTTGGATTAGGTCATCTGGCTTATTAGTTGCAACATCAAATAAATGATAGCAAACACAGTACAGTCTTAATATTTTTTATCATTCTCTCTTGTTCATTCAAGGTCTTATTTTTTTTCATAGTAGATTTTTATAAGACTTTAAAGATCCTTGGGCAATTGTGCTTTTATTATGTATTTCAGCCTTTAAGATGATTTGTCTTGTCTTGAAAATATGATGTTATCACAAAACTGACTTGATAATTATTTTTGCAGCTGCCTTCTTTCATGTTAAGTTGTATTTGTCAACTCACCATTAATTAATTTATACTTGAATAGAAAGTCACACAATCAAAAATTTATATTTAATATTTCTCATCTTTGTTTTCTAAGTAAGTTGACTAAGTCATAATTTGTTGGTATATAGTGTGTCAGATTCATAATTATGCACTTGATACATGTTAGAAATTTAGATATAAAAGTAACACATTGGTGTCAATTTTTATTTTGACTTTAGGAAAGGCTATGTAGGTGCTGGAAAGTTCAGTGAGTAATTTTTCTGCTGTGCAAAGCTGAAGATCTTAATTTGCATCCTATCTCATCACTCCTTCTTCATTACTTAGAATGTGCAAAACAAATACAACCAATAAGTAACCAAAGGAAAGGCTAGGCTAGTGATTGACACCTGTATCCTCAGCACTGGAAAGCAGAGGGAAAGGATGGAGCCTAGAGCTCTCACTGACCAGAGTTTAGCCAGTGGGCAGGTTCCAGATTCAGTCTGAGACTGGCTCAGAATGCAAGGTGGGAGCAGGAGAAAAGAGGCATGCTAACCCCTGTCCTCTATACAGGCACAGAGGTATGTATACCTGAGCACACATTGCACTGAGCTCCTTTTATAATAAAATATTCACAGCAGGAACAGAGTGACGCTGTGTGCACAAAAGGGAATGGCATAGCCCTAGCTTCAGGAAAGACAGGAAAACTCAGGGAGATGACTTTATTGAGGCTAGAGGTCCCAAACTAAGTTTTCAAAGAGGGCAAACTGTTTGCCACAAAGATAAGTAGAGAAAAGAAATCTTCTAGAAGAGAGAAAGAATATCTTGAAAGCCTTTGGAATGAGAAATTAGGACAGGGTGGAGGATAGTTTAATACACTTAGAACTCAACATTTCAATGTATTTCTGAACATTTCAAGGTGGTTCTGAACAAGTGTGCAGAAGTCAGAGACTTCTTCATAAATTTGGACTTTTTCTACGTGTCATTGTGATGGTTGGCTGGCTTTTGTTGTTCTATATATATTACTTAAAGAATATTAAACAATAAAATGGTATTTGGACTGATTGGGAAGTTCCCATCCACACTAAGAGCAAAACTATGAGCTGAGTATGATGGAGGTGGGAGGGAACATAGGTTAGGAGTGGAATGGGAACTGACAATGCATGATGAGCAGAGGAAGAGGAAGATTGGTTTTAAATGCCTCACCATGGCTGTAGAGCTGATGTGAAATCTTCGAAATCTTTGGGAGAAATTCTGCTAAACTTCTGTTTCTAGCATAGAGAAGATTTTATGGTGTCTCTTACAGACAGTGTCTATATTAGAGAAGAGTGAACCAGAAAAGCAACCTATTATGTCTGACACACATCTAGGGGCAAAGATCCATGAATCTTGGATAAGGTATATGAGTTCACTAAAAACATTGACTCTATACTCAGAGACTCTTCCTCATCTCTCCCACTTTCCTGGCTCCACATCCCGTGTCCCAGAGGACTGGTATGAACAGCTGCACCCGCTCATCCTTACCCTGAAGGAGTGCATGGGAGAAGTGGTGAACCGAGCCAAGCAATCCCTGACATTTGTGCTGCTTCAGGAACTAGCCTACAGCCTGCCCCAGTGTCTGATGCTGACTCTGCGAAGAGATATCGTCTTCAGTCAGGCGGTGGGTGACCACTGTTTGTACAGAACAATGTGAACTGCTGACATTCCTTCCTTGATGGGGGTAGAGGTCTATTCATGATTTTATTTTTAAATATTTTTTTTTCTGAGATTGTGGAAGCCTGTTTTGTTTTTATAGATAAATAGGCTGAATACATCATGGACAACATCTGTAGACCTTTGGTATTGCTTTGTGAAAAGATACAGCTCTATGTGAAATGTATATTTTGCTTGAACAGTAGATGGACTCTGTGGGTAAAAGACAGTGTTCCCTATAGGTGAAAAGGAAAGGATAGTTGCCTTGCACTACAGTTAGTGGCCAATAGCTCAGCAAAGAGGGCATTTTCTCAGGACAGGTTTTTATAGTAATCTCTTCTTTCATTCATGAAAGAAGTTTGAAAGGCTGCAATAATTGTTTGTGAACATTGACAGAATAACTCCTTTTGCCTATATCCAACCATTATCATGACTCCAAGACCAGTTTTCCCCCAGGGCAGGGCTCTATGCTTTCCTTTTGCTCCCCTCTTCCCATCCCACAGTTCAGTTAAAGAGTACATGGAGGGAAAGAGGGAACAGTGCTTCCCTTTGAAAGCTGTCATTGCAAAGGGGTTATTTTAACCAAATTGCCCATTGCCACTCATGGTCCAATGGCAGATGGAGCTAGCAATCCAGGTTTTGCACTCCCCCCCACCCTCCCGCCTCCAAAACCTGCTTAGTTATGATGTCCTCTTAGTGACCTGAGCAAAAACACAACAGTAGCATCATTTGAAAATCTTAATAAAGTTCAATGAAGGCATACTTTTAGATAGCAGACTACAAGTCAAAGATTTCCCACCTTGATACTAAGATTCATTTATCTAGCTTCTTTTCAGATTTTTATTACCAAGTCCTTAGACAATGCCACCTTAGATCAAAGACAATCAATTTATTTTAATAAATATGTGCAAATTCTAGCAGCTTTATTATATACACTAGAGGAATTTTAATTAAATCTGTGATGTCTCAAAAGTCTGAAGATATTTAAAACTGAAGTGATAAGTTTCCTGACCCCAGTGAGTTTCTTAATGATTTCCTTCCTTAGCTTGCTGGATTGGTGTGTGGTTTCATCATCAAATTGCACACAAGTCTTCATGACCCTCACTTCCTACAGCAGCTTCACACAGTGGGCTTGATGGTACAGTATGAAGGGCTGCTGAGTACCTATAGTAAGTATTAGATTGGTTTATTTTTCTAGTCATAGTAGTAATGTTATATTAGTTTTTTCAGATAAGTTTTAAAAAAGTGAACCTTTTCTATGCCATATATTACAGAAATAACATAGCTTCTAACTTTTGTCCTCATTTACCCGTGGGATTTCCTTGGAATTCACATTATAGTTTGAAAATGGAATTTTAGGATATTTCACAGTGGACCCTTGAGGAGCCAGCCATCTCAATGCTTTGTTGTTGTTGTTGTTGTTGTTTTAAATATGACAACATTGGTTTCACTGTCTGGATTTTAAAGGCACAGAGCCTCATGTCTGAAACTGTTCAATACAGGAGCCCCATGTGTTTATGAAATGCTTAAAATTCACCTAGCCCAAATCAATTTGTTCTAGACATGAACATCGGATCTCAAATGCTACTAAAGATAACATTTGTATTAGCTATCAAGAAGTTTATATTGCTTTACATGGGAATTTGCAGTATGTAGGTATTGGGATTATATACAATATATTATTAAAATTAATGCTAACTTGTTTTATTTCTTAAAAAAAATAAGATCAGAAAATCTGCAGTTATATGTGTGGACCACATCCTATTTTTATTGGATTAGGCTAACCTAGACTATTTATGGTAGGCAGGCTATATTTTTCAGAGTTTGAAGAGAAAATGAGCATTAGGAAATTGGCAATTGATGAAGCTCTCTCAAAAGTTTTCTCTATTCTAAAATATCAAATAACAGTCCTGTCAATAAAAAGATGTCTAAAAGATACTTTGCTTTATAAAAGGCTTAGAAATCTCCCTCTAGCCCTCTACAAAGGTGAACATTCTTTTTCCCTCAAAGGGTACATTGGATTCTGGAATCCATTGAAACCATTCTTACTTTACTGATGGAAACTTTCACAGCGGATCAGGACAAGTATGCTGAATGGTCTCAATGAATTCAGAAACTCATTCACTAAACTGCCAGGAAGAAAAAAAAAAAAAAAAAAAAAAAAAAAAAAAAAAAAAAAAAACTCATCATGGAGGCACAGCATCAAGCACCATTTTATTTTAATAGTTTGTTTGTAACGAGGTACCTTTTTTCCTGTGTAGGTGATGAAATTGGAATGCTAGAGGACATGGCTGTCGGCATTTCAGATTTGAGGAAAGTTGCATTTAAAATTACTGAAGCCAAGTCTAGTGATGAGCTGCCTGTTCTCACAGGAAGGCGGTGAGTGGTGCTCCTGCCCAGACATTGTCACCATCATGGTGTTTTGTTGGCATATTTCGTTATATAGTTTTGATTATGGCTGGAGATTTTTCTTCTGCCTCCTCCTCCTTCATTTTTGTTTGCTTTTTGTTTTTGTTTTGGTGAGAAGGAAGTGCAGATTGGATGATATAAGGAGGTCCTGAAAATCTCCTAGAAGTCTCATGAGTGTTTCTAAGATGGTCATGAGGTTAAACGGGACAGTCTTGGTAAATATAAGAAATCTGAGGCAGCAGTAGCATCCAGAGACTACTCCTCTTCATTACTGTCTGGACCAAAGCACTGGGTGTTTTTATGTTTGCGGGAATTGCTCAACTAATAGCTTCATAATTCTTTAGATGACTTTAAATTAAATTCAGTTAAAAGCAGCCACATGTAAGGAAGGATATATTCTTATGTTGGGTTCATACTTCACCATTTTTCTTAATTATTTTTGACAATTTACTTTCAGACTGTGAGATTTCCGAGAAGGTTTTTTTTTTTTTTAATTTTTTAAATAAATAGTTCCTAAGGTCAGAATATGACAGGCAAAGTTCCAGAAATAATAAAAAATGATGGCATGTAAAAGAGACTTTTAATAGAAGAATTATGCCATATAATAATTTGTTTCAATTAGAAGTCATCCAGATTTTAATTGATCTGGTATTAGCACATTTAAATACTATATGAGTTATGAATTTTGAAATAGTCTCAGATCACAATGTAAACATGTATTAGAGAAAGATGGAGAACACATGAAGTAAACATACAAAAATTATTTATATTTATGTGTTAAAGGTGCATAAAAAACAGCCAGTTCCTCATGCATTGCTGAAAGACAATTCTAGCACATAAGGAAAACAGAGCCCTATGAAACTGCATGTCTCACCTAGCTATTAATGCATCCTTTGTTATTCATTGGGGAAAAATGAATAAAATTGTTCTCAAACATACCTGTAAAATAGCACAACTCTGTACATTATTCTAAAGTTTATTACTGAATATGACAATCTGATACCTTCCTCATAATTCATGAAGATGTTTACCAGGCCATTTGTGCAAGTGAAGAGATGGATATTCTTGCTGTGGATATTTTTTCTGTTGTGTTTATATTCAGAACATGTCAAAGAAGTGCAGGATTCTCATAAGGACAAAAACTGCATCTGTGAACATATTCCCTGTTGTAACAAGAGCCACCTCAAAGAGCTGTGTTGACTAGGGGTGGGGTTCAGTTAGAATTTCTTGTACACCAAGTTCAGAGACCTCCGTTTGATCCTCAGCCCAGAGAAAACTGGGTCTGGGTTCCAGCACCAGCACCAGCACAGTGTGTGTGTGTGTGTGTGTGTGTGTCTGTGTGTCTGTGTGTCTGTGTGTGTCTGTGTGTCTATGTGTGTGTGTTACTTTTTTAGCTGTAATAAAATAACCCTTCAAAGACCAAGTTACATGAAAAAAGAAAGCTAAGGTCCATTTTGTTTCACAGTTCCAGAGAAATTATTCATCACCTTAGGGAAGGCCTGGTAGTCCAGAAGCAGACTGATCACACAGAGAAAGAAGTAGAGGTGAGGCCCGCTAGAGCACCTTCAAGCCTGACTCCAGGATCAGCTTCCTTCAGCAAGGCTTTCCAAGGGTTCCATGACCTCCTATGCAGCACCAACAACTGGAGATATGGTGCTTACATATATGTGGGGACATTTCTCACAAAAGAAAGCACACAAACACACACATACATGCATGCATATATGCACGCACACCCTTTAAAAACAATCACTAAAAACACGAGAAATTGAATGACAAACTGAGAAAAAACACATAAAAATCTTATATATCTTTAAGGACTTGTTCCCAAAGTATATTAAGACATTTCAGATCTCAATAATAACTTTAAGATATGATTTAAGGAAAAATAGAGCATCTTAATTAGTTATTCAGTACCAAGTCATAAGTCCTGAAATTGTATACATAAAAGCAACACTATATGGACTCAACAGGTTGCATTTATCTAATTTTTATATATATATATAACAATAATAAGAAAAAGAAGTCATTAATTTGAGGAGAAACAGGGATGTAAGAACTTGGAAGGAGGAAAAGTAAGAAGGAAAGGAGGAAATTGTATAGTTACAGTTTAATAAGAAAATTTAAAATAGTTTCTCTAAAAATCAAATACAAACTTACACTATGATTCTTATTATATAAACAGTGCTCACAGTTCTCTCAGCCATCACAAAAAAAAGCAAATGTGAATCTGTGGCAGGTTTTCTGAGACCAACAAGTCTCCAAATAAAGACACAGTGACTTATTATTGATTATGAATGCTCAGTCATAGCTTAGGCTTGACTCACTAGCTCCTTTAACTTAATCTGATTTTATTAATCTATGTGCTGCACTGAGGCTCACTTACCTCATCTATTTACTGCACATTCTGCTTTTTCTGCTTCCACAATGTCTGTCTGTCTGGCCTCAGTGGGCTGACAGGCTCCCCTCTTCTCTCTGTCCATCATCCCTGCCTATCTCTCCTCTACCTAACCTAACTATTGGCCATTCAGCTTTTTACTAGACCAATCAGATGCCTTAGACAGGCAAGGTAAAACTCCAACACATCTTTACATAGTTGAACAAATATAGCATAATCAAATGCAATACATCTTTACATATTTAAACAATTATTCTGCAACATGTCTCTACATAATTAAATACAGCAAATACAGCATAAATAAAAGCAACATATCTTTACATAGTCAAACAAATGTAACACATATTTACATAGTTAAACAAATATTTTATTTTACAACATGACTCTATGATCAATGGTGCTTAGCAAACCATTTTACTGGAGAATTTAGGACTGTCTAAAGGAGACTCACTTTTTGTACTGTTCTTTTTCCAGTGTATAAATTATGCTCCTGCCCATACCATATTCTTCTGAAAGTATGTGCCTTTCTCCAGTTCCTAGAATAAACTCCTTTTTAAAAAGATTTATTTACTTAATATGTATACAGTGTTTTGCATATCTGTGTCCCTGAAGGCCAGAATTTAATATCACATCTCATTATAGAAGTTTGTGAGCCACCATGTGCTTACTGGGAATTGAATTCAGGACCTCTGGAAGAGCAGTCAGTGATCTGAACTGCTGAGCCACCTCTGCAGCCCTAGGATAAACTCTTTCCATGCCTACACTCAATTCTTTCTCTTCAGATAACAAGTGTTACACATACAAGGAGCTAAGCTCAATTTATGGATTCTAAAGTTTCAACATTGCATAGTTGGGATTATTTTAGTGGAATTTTCCAATGAAAAATGTTTCTGTTTTCTGCAAAATTTTTAAAAGAATTACAAATGTCAAAGGTTACCTACTCAATTATTAAACTACTTTATTTCCAAAAGCCTGAGTCAGTGTTGCATTCCAACTTGGTTTTTCCTCTGAATGAACCACAAACAACCTAAAGCAAATAGCAAATACCATTCCTTTGCTCTGTTCTTTGCTGTCTGCAGGGAGCACTACGTGGTGGAGGTCAGGCTTCCAGCTACAGTATTTGAGTCTCTTCCCCTGCAGATTAAAGAAGGCCAATTGCTGCATGTGTACCCGGTTCTGTTTAATGTTGGCATCAACGAGCAGCAGACTCTTGCTGAGAGGTAAGCTTTCTGAGGAGGACGATGGTCAGGGTTTCTTTAAATGCCATATTTCTGCTCATAGAATTTAGACATATGTATGTATGTTTCATTTAATACACCCTCTAATTACTTTTTGTAACAAGGAAAACTGTACATGTGAAGGAATAATGCCCTAATTAAATTTAAATGTGTCATACCTTGAGAAGTATATTGAATACACTAGCAAAGTATGAACATGGCCTGTGAGTGTGACCTAGTGTGAATGGCCTCATAATCTCATCTACAGACTTTTAAAAAGCTAACTAGGATTTTTCAAGGACTAGGCAGCCTCTAGACTACATTAGATTTTGTCATTTGTGTAGTTCCAAATGCACTATAGGTGGCTTTATTTTGAAAGCATTCTTCTTTCCTCTGTCTCCATTGTAAATTAAAAATGTATCCTTTAGTACCTGGAAACTATGTAACAAGGGTAGCATTTGAAAAATAGACAAAATTCCAGAATGGGGGAAATGCTGAGGGAATCAGGAAAGTCATTTTGCTAGGTGCTCGACACCAAAATGTTATCAATCAAGGAAAATCACTTCCCCTCTGTTCTCTGGTGCCTATTTTTCTGATTTTGGATTTTGGTCTATTCAGGCAATTCTTGCATATAAATATACTTCACAAATCCTGTAAATTTAAGATTTATCCTTAATAATAAATATCTTGTATTTACATCATATAATATATCTTAAATGCCTATTCTTAAATAAATAAATGCTAATTGTATGAATCAACTTTGACTAACATAAGGATAGAAGATGAGACAACTTCAAAGAGTGAAATTATTCCTCACAGTTGAGGCTGGGAAACCCACGAATCAGTTTCAGGGTACTGGTTTCTGGTGATGGTTCTTTTCTATATACTCGTATGTGACCTCTACTTTACACATATGTAGGGAAGGCAGATACCTTTGGTATCACATGTTGTAAGGACATTCATCCTGTGGGGTCAGAACCCACCCTCATATCATCATTGAACCTCATTTATTTCCTTAGAGGCCACACTAGGAAATAAAGACATACTAGAGGTTACAGTTTCCACACATAAGTGTTGTGAGAACACAAAACTTTGTTCCAACAGTCTCCAATTGTTTACAGTATCTGGCCAAGTCAAAGAACTCTAAGGAAACTCTCCTGTGTTTGTTCTGGATCCTTTATCCTTGTTTTTCAGGTACTGTTTGGCCAAGCTATAGGACATAGAAAGAAAAGACTGTCACCCTTGGAGGAAGTATGTCAGCAAATATCACATGAAAGTTAGGTCATAAAAAAGATGTTGAAGAAACATAGCTAGTTAAGAAAGAATGTGATTACAGGATAGGGTCTTTCTTGTAGGGAGATGATCTCAGTCTGTGGGTAGAAATCCCTCTAGGGCTCACATAGCAGATATTTACATGATGATTCCAAAAAAAGTAGCAAAATTACAGTTATGAAGTAGAAACAAAATAATTTTATGGTTGGGGGTCACCACTGCATAAGGAACCATATTACAGGGCCAGAGCATTAGGAAGGTTGCAAACCACTGGCGTAGAGGAAGTTGTCTTCACTGGCTTTGAAGGATGAATAGGAATTCATCAAGTTTACATAGAAGGTAAGATAGTACAGTCAGAGAAAGATGACATGGGGAAGTCTCAGAGGCACTATGATGCCTAGATAAGGGAGAATGAAATAACTGTATCCCACATGTGTCTTCTCAAGCAGAAGATGCTGCAACTAATGAGACTGCATTCAGTTTATAGAAGGATGAGGAACACATAAGCTTAGTGACTGGATATGATGAGATACGTTCTTGATTCACTTTTCTAACATATTAACTTACTGTGCAGTCAGCTGTGTGATACACAGATGATAACAGTGAACACTTGTCCTAGGAATATGTTAAGTGAGATGTGGAAGTGAAAGAGCATATCACTAAAATGTATACAAGGCACTATGAGTGGAATTTTAGCTTTTGTAATAGTAGTGATAGAAGAAATTTGAAAATCCTAGGGAGTAATGGGTTAACCTGGAGAAAGAAGGAATCTGAGACCTGCTTGGGGTTCAAATGTGAATTTGGTAGGAATTAAAAGCAGTTTACAAATAATCAATAGAAAAAATGATTTCAGTTTGTGATTTGGAACAAATAGTAAATCTACAGAGAGACTTCAATTGACACCTAAGGAAAATATATATAGATTTGAATGGAGGAACATATTGAAAGTCACTTGCTAGAGAGTCAAACTTTAAGTATGAAACAGGAACACAATCAAAGAGATGACAGACACAACAGAGTACAAAAACATGATGTGGGATGTGGGAGAAGAAGAGGCACTGGTACTCAGCTGCTGGACTTCACAGGCCCACAGTGAATGTGTTGAAGGTGGAGTCCTCTCTGGGAGACTTCAGCTATACCCATGCACCAGTGGTTGGCAGAGGACAGGATGTCAAGACATATTCTTCTAGACCTCTGTGCAAGCTGAACAGGAGACCATGAATGGATTGAGACAGATCCAATACACAGCCTTACAGAAGAGGTGTGTAGTAGGTTAGAAATCTATCATCATCTATTTAAAAGGACAAGAGAAGACGTGTGACTTTCTGATGGTGTTTTATATCCCAACTCCTTTTTTGTTTGTTTGTTGTTGTTGTTTTGGGGTTTTGTTTTGTTTTAGTTGTTTATTGTTTTCTATTTTCAGATTTGGAGATGTTTCTTTGCAAGAAAGTATTAATCAAGAAAATTTTGAACTTGTTCAAGAATATTATTCCATATTTATGGAAAAGATGCCTCCTGATTGTAAGTATATGAGAAAACATTAATAAGCATTTGTTGAACAAAAATGTTAAGGAGATGCTAGAGAAAGGGGCTTTGACTAAAGCATCATGGAGTGGGGAGTGAGAGGGATTTTGAGATTTTTGTGAAGAAAATGATATGGCCAAAGTCTACTTCATTACTTTGGTTGCCATTGTCAATATGTCTAGTGTTCATGTTGGAACATTAAATGTAGTGCCAGTAGAATGCCAAGATTTAGAAATAAGGAAGTTATAATTAGAAATCTCAATTGGGTAGAAAGGTTTTCATAATATATATATTAAAATCAAAATAATGTTAGACAATGAAAAATTCTGTAAAGACCATAAAATAAGAACTGACAGGTGGGTGACACTCTGTATAAGCACATAGGGAAAGCTTGGTTTGGGAGCAGATGTTCAATTGCATATTAATAACCATTGCAACTGCTTCTTATGAAGTAGAGTCAACAAAACCACAATTGTCATGAATATAATATAGAATATTTTTAAGAATAAAGAATTATGCAATATTGGCTAAAACCTAAAAAAGGTTTTCATATAATCTTTAACACTTAAGTACCTTAATAATCTGTATTTAATCTTTTTGACATGAGATATGATACATGAATATAAAGAGAAAGTCAGATAGAGTACATATTCTCCAATGCAGTGATGAATTTATAAATTAAAGGATAAATTCAGTGTTTTATGGGAAATTTTTAAACAGCTAAGCTGATAGACATGTTTGAAACTTTGAAAATGCTTTCCCCATTATCCATTTCTGCATCTTTTTCTTCCACTTGAGCTCTTGAGTATTTGGATTTATGGACTGACCATGTATCTATCTTTAGTATAATTCTGTTCAGAGTCTTTGTCTGATACATAGGTTTTCCTAAGCATCAGAGTATTTAGGTCTTTTCAGGTCCCAGTAAGTATTGCTTTATGAAACTACAACAACCCTTGTATGTATCCATCTGTAGGTAGATGGTAAAGTTTACTTCTTGGTATTTACATTATAATTTTTCTATGAATATATTGCACATAAAATATTATTTTTGCCAAAACAAAGTTTTTCATGGAGATTCTTTAGCATCCAACATACTTTAATTATAAATATGTTAATTTCACTAATGTTACCAATAGTTGCATCCAAAACTATTTTTCTTTGTTGATTAATAAAATTTATTAGACTTAGACATCAGTCATTTGTTGCTCCAGGGTTGCTTTTTCTTATCATTCTAAAATAATTTCAGAATTTTCTTTTACTTACAATGTGATTTCTATCTACATTGATATATGAAAACTATATATGGTTTCCAGTCTGACAGAATCAGCATACCTGGGAATGCAACAGCAATGGAGGTCCTCAGCTCTTTTCAATCTCCTGCACCCTCTCAAAACCCATGTTTCCAAGTGATGTCTGTTCCATAGTAGTGTTTGAGAGATATTATTATTCCATCCTTACTCAAGGGGTAAATCTAAAGTAAGTTATTGGACAAGTATGAAGGATTTTATTTTACCCAAAACAACCATATCACCTAAAAAGAAAAAAGTAGAAGTACTTACAAACACTGCTTAATATATGAAATATAAAATATTTCCATACTCAAGTCATTTAAACTATTCAAAGAATTTATGTTTAGAGATTTAAGAACATTAAACTTCCTATATTATCAATTAAATAAAGTTGTTCCCCTCAATGTCCACGAAGGATGGTAGGTGGACACCCTACAAATACCTTAAACTAAATAATTTCTACTAATAAAAACTTAATGCAGCACAAGCAATGAGAAAATATTTGTAGAAAATAATTACATATACACAAAGTCTACAACAGGTTCAGGACAGGTTCAGTTGTATTTCTGAACAATTCTGATTTGTGGTGCTTGAATTCATGGATGGTAATCTCATTATTGAAAAAACTGACTATATAAGCATATGTATTTAGACATTCATTTATCATATAAAAATAAATTTGTTAAGCTTACTATTCATTGAAAGTATGATAGTTTTTTAAAGTTTATTCTTTGAAATTAAGATATAATTAAATTATTTCTGCCTTCTCCTTCCTTCCATTAGATCTTCTCTTGCTCTCAATTTTATGACCTAAATTTCTTCAATTATTTTGCACACACATATCCAAATACACTTATGTATATATACATTATAATATTATATAATATATATATATATAATTAACTTGATCTGTCTTATAAGGTTACTTGTAAGTATATGATTTTGGAACTGAACATCTGGTATTTTATAACCAACTTGACGGCTCTTTCCTTGGGAAGACTTGGCATTCCTTAGTCAATGAATGCTAGAGTTGAGGCAGGATGACATTTCTGCCATCCACAACAGTATGTCTATTGGTATCCTTGTTCATGTCTAGTTTAGGCAGCCACATTGTTGAGATTCCATGGGTGTAGTTTCTCTAACATTTCTGGATTAAATCTCAGAGCAAACTTCCTGTTCATCTGTCCCCCATCCCCCCATGATCCGTTGGTGAAAAAGTTGTGTATACATGTATAACTTGGAGATTATTATTAAGTTAATTGTTCTCTGCATTTTGATCAGCTGCAGTTTCTGCAGTGGTCTCTGTGTGTTGCAAAGAGCCACGTCTTTGATGAGGGATGAAACTTATGCTTATCTGTGGAAGTCATGGATTTTGAAGGAAAACCTACAACTGCTACTTTACAAAAACCAGCAATATTTTATCTACATTTTATATATCAACCTTAAAAGCACAGACTGAAATAATTTAAATTGAGCTAACCACATTTGACACATTTAATCTTAAGGTACTTGATGATTTTCCCTACTTTGTTTCTTATATTTTTGAGACAAAACTATCAGATTTTCAGCAGAATGGAATGGTGTTGTTATTTTGGGCACACTCTGCAACAAAAGTACAGCACAAATCTGTACTATCATAGAAACATATATGAGCCGTACCTCTGGCAGAGATGGCACAACCCAAAGCACAGCTTGGGTATCATTCCTCTCCAAGAAGCATCCAAAGGGCTGTGTTGGCAGTATGGAGAAGGAAGGGGCTAAAAAACTAGTTATAATGGCAAGGTCTACCATTCTGCTAGATAAGACCATTCTGAGTCTTCTCTTTAATCCACAAAAATTGCTTATTTTTATAGTAAACTTAAGGAGTTTGTATTGGAGAACTGATAATCTGTCAAATCCTACACTTGCTTTTACTAATGTACTATGCATATGTTGCCGGTGAAATTTCCAAACTGTGTTTTAAATGACTTACAAGTGAAATGCTTGGATTCTATGTGGTTTTCTAAGTAAAAATGACCTCTTTCCTGTGGATGTCATTAATTTTACTGCATGTCCACACTACCTTTGTCACATAAAGGCTCTGATGGATCTTCCCTCAGCCATGTGTCACTCAGTGTCAAGAGAGCTCTTATTTATTTCATACTCATATAGGAAAATTTGTGTGCAAGTATTCACTAATGGCATGCATATGTAGGCTCAGTGGATAGTCTCACTTAGTACCTATAACAATGGTGTTTTCCTTTAGTAGCTGCTGTGAATGTTACTTATCATTTAGTAGCCTTCACATGTTAGTAGGTGGAGGCATGATGGAGAATAAAAGTGGCCCATTAGCCTTGCCCATGCCCTTCTGAGATCCCAGTACAGTCTAGTAAATTATTAACTAATCTGTTAAAAAGTCTCAATGCTATTGGGATAACTATTCATTTAAATTTATGTAGAGTCCTATACTATCATCTTCCCTCATCTGAAAAAAGGCCATTATTAGAAGGCTTAGTGGCTAGGGGGCTCTTCACAGTGATTAGTCAGTCTTCTGTTGGTCTCGGCTAAACATTGGTCTGAAGCAGTTAATATATATCAGAAATAAATATCTGTCCCAATGTCTCTAGTAAGCTACTGTGGGTTCTTCCTCCTGCTTTTCTTTTATGGTGTTACAGTATTCAGGGGTTTGTGTTTTCTGCCCTAACACCAAGGCATGGTAAATCTTTTCGGACTGTTTTCCCCTGGGACTCTGCTGTGATTGTCACCTGCACCTTTGATCAGTTGGGGCAATTTGAGTGGGCGGGGCTAATGCTTCACTCAGTCTGATCTGTACACTGGGCTTGTTGATATTCTTTTTTATACCTCCCTAAAGCATTAATGATTAACTTTTGCATTCAGAATAAAGTCAAAGAAAGGGCTCTTCTTTAACTCAGTAACACAGATAGCTTCATGTTCCGAAGTCACCGTAATGTTGCAGATATTTTCAAGAGCTTAGTAGAAGGGGCCACAGAAGTGGCTTCCCTCTTTAAAAGGAAGGAACAACTGCTAATTCATCACATCCAAAGTCAATCTCCTTTTTCTTATATTAATATTACAACTTTTTTTTATCCAAAATGCAATAAGAGGTATGAACACCCAGGTCTACTAGAAATTCACTACAAATGGACTTCTTTCTTCACACATTAAGAATGAGCTCTATAGCATTGAGAGCTGAGAAGGAAAAATGGGGAGGACACTTGTTTTAGGTGTTCTAAACTATTGTTAAAACATTTGACATCTTTGGCATATATAGTATTGCATCCAGTAGAGGAATAAGAATGCATATAAAACACCTTGTTGTAGAAAAACTCAGATTTGCAAAGAGAAGAAGTATACTATTCTCATATATTTCATCGCACATATGCCATTTTTGATGAATTTCTCACATTCAACTTAGCAGACTTTGGCAGAAATGATATTATTTATAAAACTCTGTGTCAATCACCAGAGAAGTTGAAGATGAGGAGGTGTGTGTCCAGGTAGCTTGCAGCCTAATGAGTCAATGTAATGGAGGCATAATCTATATTAACTCCAAAACATTTTGGAGAAGAGAGTGGCTTGAGGTGATGAATTTTTCCCAAGCAATTGAACCTTATGGTTTTGCTGTTCTTGCTTTACTTCCTCCTGGATGGTGTTTGCCAGATGTGGCTCTGCTGCATGGTAACAGCATGCAGTTCTGAACTGGGAAAAATGAAGCAGCCTACATAATTGCTCCCTTGACAAAAACAAGGAAATAAGTATGAATCTTATGTTGTATATATAATTAATTTTAGATAAATTATGTGAATAGATTTCTAGATAATCCCCGTAGAATATGAAGAAAACTTCTGTACATGCAGAGAACCACAGTAGAGAAGTTGCTTGGAGTGAAGTCAAATGAGAAAGTGACAGAACTATCTTCCATGGGAGGTGAACAGAGACAGCACACTTGTTATTTGTTAATAACAGGGATTAGAAAGGAGAAATTTGACCTGAGAAATCAATGTAAGCATTTTATGAAAGACTTTTTAATGAAATGTTTAAAATAAAAGTCCATCATTGGCATTTAAGAAAAAAGTATGTATGGTACATGTAGGAAGGCAGGGTGAAAGGCACACCCTTGGGAAACTTAACAGTGAACACTAAGAGACAAAAGCAGACTCAAAACAATAGAAATAAGTAAGAATATTGTTTCATCTTTTGTTCCCTTTCATTTGTCATGATGGCAGGTGTCATACTTAGGGTTTTTATTGTTGTGAAGAGACACCATGACTATGGCAACTCTTACAAAGAAAGCATTTAATTGAGATGACTCACAGTTTCAGAGGTTCAGTTTATTATCATCATGTTGGCGAGCATGGAGGCACGCAGGCAGTGATGGGGCTGGAGTAGCTGAGAATCCTACATCTTGAGGGCAATAGGAAGTAGACTGACACACTGGATGTTATCCTGAGCATAGGAAACCTCAAATCCTGCCCCAGAACAGCACAGTTCCTCAAACAAGGACATATCCATTCCAACAAAGCTACACTTTATAATAATGCCAGTCCCTGTGAGATTATGAGAGCTAATTACATTCAAACCACCACAGCAAGAGAACATGTTTAAGGATAGATGGGAAGTTCAGGGTGGTAGATACGGTCTAAAGAGATGGTCTTCCTGAAAAGTTAGAGAGAAGGGGACAATGGGACCTTGCCACCACCAGAAAGCCAAAGTAAAGCCCATAAAGAGAGCAGAGGTTTCTACCTCCCTGTAAGGCAAATTAAATGATCCTTAGAGGAAGAAAAGCAGCCTTCTGGCATCTAGAAAGAGAAAGCTGCCATGTCTATGTGAAGCCCCTGAAACTGTCAATGTGAAGACTCAATATTCAGCCAGTTATAGCTCTGTAAGCATTTTATTCTGCATGTAGGTGATGTTGTAAGTGTCACAGCATGATTTGGAGTTGTTTTCCACAGCTATGAGGTTTTTACTATTCTCTAGTGGCTTGAGAAGAAGAAATCTCAGAAGCAAAGATTACATCGACTTCACCATCTTTAAATCAATTGTAGTACCAATAATAACCACTAAAATATATTTTTTCATTGTTTATTGCCTTGATATAGGTTTCCTTCACATATTTGAGGTTAACCTTGAACTCAGTGGTCTTCCTACCTCAGCTGTCTGAATCTGGGGATTAAAGGCATTAGCCACCATGTTCAACCTATTATATACTTTGTAGATTTTTTGTTTTGCAAAAGCTTTACACGCATGTTAAGAATTCTATTCAGTTATACCATAAAAATTGTAGTTTACTTAAGCAGAAAGGATTTCTGTCATTGAACTGTCACCTTACTTTTAGTTTTCACTTTTCTTTTGTCTTTTGTGCTTGGACCCTACCACTGAGCTGTTCTCAAAGCTCTTAACATTTTCTGTTTTTATTGTGTCCGCTTACCTTTATTCTCAACCAAACATAGACTATATGTATCAAGTTTTTCTCATGACATTATAAACAAACTGAAACACTGAAACTAGCAATGATATAAAATGGAAAAAAAGTAACATCACCACACTAAGACAAAACCCTGTGGATAAAAGAACCTGATAGAAGAAAAATGATATTTACATATATATACAATATAGAATAACTCAATTTGAATTTTATCATTCACAGACAGGAACAACTCACTTTTAATTGATAATGATATTTGTTTGTTTAGTGTGTGTTCATGTCTGTGCAAGTGCACATGTGTACAAATGAGTGTAAAAGCCAGAGAACAATTTTGGTTTCCTCAGGGGCTCTTGAGTTTTTGAGAGAGGATAGGCAGAGCTGATGACTAGCCAGCTCCCAGGGATCTTGCTAACTAGTGCTGGATCTACAACTGTGCACTACATCCCCCAGGTTTTTGTACTTGGGTTCTGGGTCTAATCAGGGCATTATGATTGGGAGGTAAGAAATTTTCAAACTCACCCATCTCTCCAGCTTTGCACATTTTAATATTGCCACCCAGCCACTTAATATCTGGATGACTTATTAAACATGGGACAAATATATTTCATAAATACAAATAATATATTATTTTGACAATTAACTAAGTGATAATACTTTCCTCAGTAAAAATATTGGATTCTGTTCCCAAAAGGAATGAAAAGAGCAGAACTTCCAGGTGATCAATCAGTCAGGACTGTATTTCAGGAAAAGCAGACCTCCAAGGGATGCCATGAATATCACTGAGAGTGACCACTTTTAAGAGGATGATGTGACCGGTCCTATAAGGACAAAACAATCAATCAGTCTCACACTGTTGTCCTCACACACTGCTCCAAACCATAGAGTAAACCACTCATTAGAGATCAGAATGGAAGTCAGGAACTGCATATAGTGGGTGCATATGTCAGAGGAAAGGATGTCACATTTTATATAGCAATAAAGAGAATGACTGCTTAAGTGGGCATGTCCTTCAGTTACTACTAATTCTATGAGCTCTGTTCATACAGGAATGTGCTGTAGAATTGATAGTGACAAGTGACAGCTTGCTTACCTGAGCCTCAATGACTATTAGTGTTTTATAACAAATGATCACTTATGAGTCCTGTCTATTTACCACCCCCACGGCACATGCTTTGGTGCCATATCAGGCCCACCTCAGCATGAACTTGAATGCACTGCTGTTGCATATTCTTGGCCATGCTTTTCCAACCTCAGACATTGATGTTATCCTCAAGCCTTGTCTCACACACACGTTATCAGGCTCTGGAAAACAACCTGTATGAAGTGAGGCAATTATAATACAGAATGTAAATACACAGACACACACAACATTGTTAAGGTCTTTGAATAAAATTACTATAATCATTTCTGATTAGCAAAGAGAATTTTTTTCTACTTTTATTTATTTTTTCCTTCTTTATTTTGTATTTATCAAAAAACAGTAAAATGAATTTAAAATGCTGAAAAGTTAACAATAACTATAAAGAGGATAAAAATCATAAGCATGGCTTATCAAGGGTGGTAATGCAAATAAGATTGCTACACATATATTTACTTTGTGTTCAGCTTTCCCTCTGAATTTTTTTTTCCATCCCTGTATATCCTTATTCAAGGTCCCTTCCCCTTCCCACCATATCAGGTCATTTTTCTTCTCTGCAACTCCCCATCCCCTCCCTGGGCAGGGAGCAGACAGTCCTATGGTCCCACTGACACAATAATGCTTGGATCAGTCTCCACTCCTGGCCAAATCCAGTTTTGTCCCCCATCCCTCAAGAGTGAGTCAGGTGTTCCTATAGTTGGTGTGGGGTCCGAAGGGTCAGTCCAGGGTGTTTCTGATCCCAAGCTGTTCAGTGGTTGTGGTTTGCCGCTTGGGCATGTTTGGCTTTTTTTCTTGTTTGTTTGTTTAGAGACCACTTTATAATATTGACTGGCTATTTTCCAGGCTCCAAAATAAATATGTAAGTTATTACCTTTCACCCACTTGTAGTAACACTAGATTTTTTTGAATCCTTCACATCTATATACAATTTCTTCTAGTTGCTATCAAAAGCTTTTTGAGAGAATATCACACATGTATGAGGTTGTCCAAGGATTGTGAGTAAACTGAAACCACTGTTAGTGTCACCTCCTTGTCATAGCTCTTTCCTAAACATCTAGTTTGTATTTACTCATTTTTCTTTGTCTCCAGATTTTAGAAAGGAGGCCAGAAAAATTATCCTGAAGACAGAATTAAATCAGAGAGGGCATGTAAGTCAGACAGGCTATACTGTATCCAGATAGCCTGTGATAAAAGATGAGGATGCAATATTGTGGCTACCTATGTTCCTTAGTCCCCAGTTGAGAATCACATACATTTTGTGAATCTTCAGATTTCATCAATAGCAAAGTCTGTGATCTAGAGGAGCATTTCTATATTAATTTGTGGTTAAAGGTATAATTTTCCTTTTATTTTAGCATTAGGGGACCATGAACACAAACATCATTAGCATGTTGCAAAATAAGTTCTCTTCAAGACATCCTTTAAGAAATACTGCTAGTCTACTTCCGGGACCAGGTGCTGTCTGCCGAGTCCCAGCGCACCTGTAGCAGGGACAGATAAATTCTGCCTGTCACCATACCCACAGCTCCTGCTGAGGGAATTTGCATGGCTACCCACCTCCAACTGAGCAAACAGATAACTACAGGGGTCCCTGAAGGACAGACTCAGACCCTGCCCAGAGGTGAGAAGGGGTCACCAGGCCCAAGCACCTATATCCCAGCCAGGGAGGGAGAGTTGAGCTCCCATCAGTTCTGGTTCCACTTCCAGGACCGGGTGCTATCTGCAGAGTAAGCCCCAGCGGACTCTGTAACAGGTGCAGATAAAGTTTGCCTGTCACCATACTCACAGTTGCTACTGAGGGAATTTGCACAGCTACCCACCACGACCTCGAACTGAGCGAATAGATAACTTCTGGGGTCTCTGAAGGGTAGATTCAGACCCTGCCCAGAGAGGTGACAGGAGGCACACAAGCCCGAGTGCCACAACTGACCAGGAGCCATCTAATCATGAACCACTGAAGCCAAGGGCAAACGTCAGTGCAAAAAAGTATATAATAATACAAAGAACAATATGGTAACTCCAGAAGAGAGTGGCAATCTTACAAATACAAGACATGAACTGAGCAATGAAGAGGAAACAGAAGGAAGCAACACCAAAAAATCCTTTTTAATGATCATCGAAGCTCTCAAAGAAGATATGAAAAATAGCCTTAAAGAAATAGAAGAAAATACAAACAAAAAATTGGAAGAGATGAACAAATCTATGAAAGAAACATGCCAGGAACTAAAAGCTGAAATAAAAGCTGAAATGGAAGCAATAAAAAAGGCACAATATGAGGCAAAGATGGAAATAGAAAATCTGAAGAAAAAAGCTGGATCCACAGATACAAGCATAACAAACAGAGTTCAAGAGATGGAAGATAGAATCTCTGAAGTGTAAGACTCAGTAGCTCAAATAGATATATCAGTCAAAGAAAATAGTAAAACTAAAAAAGCCATAACTCAAAATGTTCAGGAAATCTGGGATACCATAAAAAGACCTAATTTGAGAATAATAGGAATAGAAGAAGGAGAAGAATACCAGCTCAAAGGCACAGAAAATGTTTTCAATAAAATCATAGAAGAAAACTTCCCTAACCTGAAGAAGGAAATGCCTACAAGATACAAGAAGCTTACAGAACACCAAATAGATAAGACCCCCCAAAAAAGTCAGCACGCCATATTATAATCAAGCCACAAAACATACAGAACAAAGAAAAAATTTTAAGAGCTGCAAAAGAAAAGGGCCAACTCACATATAAAGGCAGAACCATCAGAATAATGCCTGACTATTCAATGTAAATGATAAAAGCTAGAAGGGCTTGGTCAGAAGTTATACAGACGCTAAAACAGCATGGATGCCAAACTAGAATACTATACCCTGCAAAATTATCAATCACCATAGATGGAGTAAACAAGGTATTTCAGGACAAAGTCAGACTGAAAGAATATCTATCTACCAATCCAGCACTACAAAGAGTATTAGAGGGAAAACTCAAACCTAAGGACCCCAGATACACCCAAGAAATCACAATCAATAAGTCCACAGAAGAATACCCTAGAGAAAGGAAATACAAACAAGTTACCACCAAAAATGGCAGGAAATATGAATCAATGGTCACTAATTTCCCTTAATATCAATTGTCTCAACTCTCCTATAAAACGTCACACACTAACAAGATGGATACAACAACAGAAGCCATCCTTCTGTTGCCTACAAGAAACACACCTCAACCACAAAGACAGACACAGGCTTAGAATAAAGGGTTGGGAAAAGATTTTCCAGTCAAATGGTCCTAAGAAACAAGCAGGGGTTGCAATCCTAATATCTAACAAAGTAGA
>PVIH01016593.1:0-45029 GCA_004025045.1 Sigmodon hispidus
GATTGATTCTCAATTTTCTGAGAAACCTCCATATTGCATTCCAAAGTGGCTGAACAAGCTTACACTCCCACCAACAATGGAGGAGTGTTCCCCTTGTTCCACATCCTCTCCAACATAGGCTGTCATCTGTGCCTTTTATCTTAGCCAATCTAACAGGTGTTAGGTGGTATCTCAAAGTTGTTTTGATTTGCATTTCTCTCATGGCTAAAGATGAAGAGCACTTTTTCAGGTACCTTTCAGCCATTCGTAGTTCTTCTGCTGAGAATTCCCTTTTTAGATCTGAACCCCATTTTTTGATAGGGTTATTAAAGGTTTTGGGCTCTAAATTCTTGAGCTCTTTATATACCTTAGAGATCAGTCCTCTATCACTTGTAGGGTTGGTAAAAATCTTTTCCCATTCTGTAGGCTGGCGTTTTGTCCTATTGACAGTGTCCTTGGCTTTGCAGAAGCTTCCCAGCTTCAGGAGATCCCACTTATTGATTGTTGGTCTTAGCGTCTGTGCCACTGATGTTATATTTAGGAAGTGGTTGCCTGTGCCAATTTGTAGACCGGCCACACTCTTAACATAATGGTATTGTACCATTCTGGGATACCACTGGCTACTCACAGATCACAATGAGGCAAAAGTCAATCAAAGCACTGAGGGTCTGTCACTGTAAGGGAATTATAGTGAAGAGGAGTGTTTATTTCAGTGATGTCTGTAAATTGTCTTTACTCTTACTGTATATGGATCAGCAGCTACTCATCTCTGAAAAACACTTTCTTCACGTAGTCCCAACTATTCTAAGCCCCGGTCAGGTAACAGGCTTTGAGTCTTTAAAAGCAACCTCTGTGCCACACCAACCGCTGACACCAACCGCCATGCCACACCAGACTCATTCTTCCTGCATCCTCCAATCCTTATCCCCTTGACAAGCTGGGAGTGACCTCAAGAGCACACAGCTGGGTTCCCCAGGGTATCCTCAAGGAGCTTCCCAGTCAAGAGGCCCTGAATGAGATCTGCAGAAAGTGAAGACCCACTTCAAGCCCTTCCCCACTGCTTCTGGAGGCCAAGTCCTGTTTCCAGTCACATCTGACAATGCGGCAGAGTGACTGTGTTTCGACTTCATAAAAGTTTTTAAACATGGACTAGTAAATCCATGAAGTTAAATGATTTGGCACAATATTCAAACTTAAAAACTAAAGCCACTTTCAAATGTCAAAGCAAAATTTCACCTGTATTCCTGGAGAATACAATTTCTGGCAGGAACAGAGAATCAGGCCAATCTAAAAATGGCTTTGCCTCCTTAGAAAAACACACCCTAGTTTGGGAACCATCAGACATCTAGGGCTCTTAGTATATCCAGTCAACAATAACCCGATGACTCTGTCAGCCATGTGTAAGTCTCTGAAACTTCCTCCTGCTCAGTTTTTTTGGGGGACCCTGCTTACATTGCCATGGAGATTGTTAGGCTTTGTGCCATTAAAGGCAGCAACTTCATTTGGGTTCTTACTCATTTAGTGAGTGACATACTGCACAAAATAATATGAGGACTCTCTAATTGCACAGGAAAGGGACATGTTCCTCATGACTCTTTGGGTATAACTCAGCATCCTCAAACAATACATAGGAAGGAAGAGAAACTGCAAGTGCCCTGTCCATTCCGGGCCAGAGAGAGAGGAGCTTGTTATAGTTTGAATATGAAAAGCACCCCTCAGTTTCATGTTTTGAATGCATGTCCCCAGCTAGTGGTATTGCTTTAAGATGTTCCGGAAAGTTTAGGATGTGATCCCTAACTGGAAGAAGTCATTAGGTACAGGTCCATGGGGGGGGGTATGTGTGTGTGTGTGTTTGTGTGTGTGTGTGTGTGTGTGTGTATTTGTCTATCTTCTTCCTCTCTGTCATGGAGAAGATCTTCTACCACACATTTCCTTTGCCATAGCGCTCTACCAAAGCACATAGGACCAGGTGACAATGGTCTAACAATAAGCTTTTCACCTACTAAGTTGTCTCTTGAGTATTTTGGTCACAGTGATGAAGATCTTCCGAACATAAAGCAGAGGTCCTGGTCTCTAAGCTGCATGGCCTTGAGCCTGACTCTTAGTTAACCCCTCCTGAGTCCCTCCTTGCCCCTTCTCTCCACATGCACTGTGTTCCACAGCTATTGCCCCTGGTGGTGGTTTGGGAAGCTACCCTCTCCAGGCTCTTCCAGTGACATTCCCTCTAACTGAGTCCGAACAACAAAGAATTCTTACCACACTCCCTTATTGTGCAAGCCCTTCAGTTCCCTGACCAAGACAACCCATAGGTTCATTCAGAGAGCACACGAAATGTCCCAAGCTCTTTCCCAGATGGTCTCTGTACAACCCTGGGTCTACTTTTCGTTAGGGCCACACTGGCCTTTCAGTTCATCCCTTCAACCAATCCTCTCCTTACCTCTAAGTCTTTGCTTATATTAGGCTTTCCCTCTGTCCTTCTGCTTCATCTCATCTGGCTAAGGGTCCCTTATTGGACAACTAGAATGCACTACCTCCAGAAAACTGCCCCAGGTTCTCCATCTCAGGACAGGTGGCCTCCTTATACATCCTTACAGTACATTAGGAATCTCAAATAGACTTTAACAATCATGTGTGGAATTGTGTGCTCAACATTTGTCATCATGAGGTAAACTGGAAGATCCAAGAGGCCAGGGACACATGCCTGTGCATGCTGCATTGCCTTCTCCTAGCAGCTGGCACATGTGCATAGGTGCATTGAGTGGATGCTGCAGTGAAGCTTTGTCTCGGCAGTTCCCTCATTTACAAAGATCAAGAACCCCCACTTCACAAGGCTGCCATGAGGACTGCACAGATAGCCTGCCTGAGAGCCCTTGAATTGTGTCTTGCCTACAGTAGACAATAAATGTTTGCTGAATGACTGGAAGCACTGCAGCTTCTAGGGTGCCACCTTTGGAAATGGGTCTAGCATGAGGGCTGGGTCAGTAATTAGCACTTGTGAAGATTTCTTTATTAGGTGATTAATGCAACTTAAACCTCAGGTGTTGAGGCTAAGGTATTATTAAGGTGAGTGTTGATTGGCATCTGCTGGATATAGACAGGTGCTTCATGCCAGACCAGGACACACAGAAGCACTGTCCTGGGGGATGGGTTCACCATAATCTTGAGAGGCAAATAAAATGAAACAATCTGCAAAATGCAAAGGGACTCTGATGTGTCTCCAAGGCCCAGTAGTTTTCTAAGCTATCGAATTGTGTAGAATTCGCCTAAGACTCAATAGCTTTACCTTTTATTAGTTTGTTTTACTCTCTCTTAAAAGTGCCATAGAAAATAACCCCAAGTTGGGGGGCTGGGTGAGTAAGTAAGAGTGCCAACTGTGCAAGTGTGAGAACATGAGTTCGAGCCCCAGCATCCATGTAAAAGGCTGGATGGGGCAGCACACATGCCTGGTAACTCTACTGTTCTGTGGGAAGTAGAGACAGGACTGCTGGGACTTGCTGGCTACCAGCCTAGCTTGAAGTTCAATGAGAGAATAAGGCAGAATGACACCAGACATGCTTCTCTGGCCTCCATAGACACATGGTATTGTATCCACATACATCACATCTATGTGTATGTGATGTATCACAAACATACAAAAGAAATAAATAGCATGCTCAGTCAAAATTCAGGAATAAAACAAAAGATAAGAAGATGTAATTGTTCCAATACAGGAAATGGGCTAGAAGTCCCTGGATGGAAGGATGGAGAAATTTAAGCAAACAAATTGGGCATCTACCCAGGGTAGACACCAGCCAGGCTGGAAGACTTGGGACAATATGTCAGTGGGAGAAAAACAGAGGAAAGTTAGAGAAAAGGCTGGAGAAATAATGGAAAAAACTAAGCAGAGAAGAAGTGAGGTCATTGTGAATTCCATGATGAGGTTGGAGGCAGGCAGGCAGGTCAGGGAGAGTAAAGGAAATAAAGATGATCTTAGCGCATTCTGTAAACAGTACTCACACAGCTGGCAATGCTGACTTTGGACATCATTCAAGGAGCAATATCACTTCATGGAGAAGTGGCAGGGTGGGCCTGAGGAAATCCTGTGAATGAAAATACCCTTATTTTTAATGGTAATAGACTCAAGACATAATGAATAAGAAATACAAAATGACAGAGAAACCATGTAAGCATGTTATAGGAACAGCTGGATGAATTAGAGCCAAGGCCTGGGAAGAATTATACCACATATGTATTTATCTGGTTAAATTATACTGAGGTAGGAGCTGGGGATATAGCTCAGTCAGTAGATGCTTGCCTGTAGAGTGTGAGGACCTGATTCCCATGCCCAGAATCCATGCTAAAATCCAGGTATAGTGCCATGCTCTATGTGTGATTCTAATTCCAGCCCTGGGGAAGTAGAGTAGATCCCTGAGGCTCACTGGCCAGCCAGCCATGCTACTTAGTGAGGTTCAGGCCAGTGAAAGGTCCTGTCTAAAACCAGAAGAGAAAGAAGGGAGAGAAAGATGAAAGGCACCTGAGGAATGATAGTTGAGGTTGTCCTCTGACCTCTAAAAGCATACACATGTACACCAGCAGACACATGAACATACACACACGCATACATACATACATACATACATACATACATACATATACATGCACAAAAACAAACCATCATAAAACAAATTTAAAAGAAACCAAAGCAAAGGCAGGATGATATTTGAGTAATTTATTATTTTTCTCTAGCTCACAATTTTAATATATATATATATATATATTCACATGAGAGAAAAATAAGTTTTCCATAACCCAGAAAGGAACAGTAGCTATGAACAGGAAGACAGTTGTAAAGTGTGCTCCAAAAAGAATACATAGAAGGAAGAAGGCCTTCTGTGGCGGTGGACTGGGTAGGGATGATGCAGAGGAAGAAAGCCTTCCATGGTGGTGGACTGGGTAGGGATGATGCAGAGGAAGAAAGCCTTCCATGGTGGTGGACTGGGTAGGGATGATGCAGAAGGAAGAAAGCCTTCCATGGTGGTGGACTGGGTAGGGATGATGCAGAAGGAAGAAGGCCTTCCACGGTGGTGGACTGGGTAGGGACGATGCAGAAGGAAGAAAGCCTTCCATGGTGGTGGACTGGGTAGGGATGATGAACTGTCCTCTGGGACATCACATGGTGGTAGCCAGGGAAAACGGCTGCTTTCCCCTGCTCCCCTGCCAGCAGCACGTCACTGGAGCCTCCAAGACTACAGGGACCTGGTGTCTTCTGCACCATCCCCTGTGGTGGGATATTTTGATCACATCCTGATGTTCCTGAGACTGGCAATAATGTGTGACTTCGATCAGAGAGTGGAGCTAGCTACTAGCCGACCAAAATTAGCCATAGAGGTTTTGGAGGACCAAGGACAGATAGAGAGACACAGAGAGGGTGGAGCTTAGAGACAGTTTTAGCCTTTTTGGATCCGGGAAAGAAGGTGGGGAGGGGAAGGAGAGAGGGAGGAGAGTCACTGGTTCTGATCATTCAGGTTCTTACACCGATATCTGACACTTAAGTTTTTATTGATGAGAAATAATTAGATAAATGATTCAATCCCCCATATCCCAGCTCAGATTGAGTGGCTTTTTATATATAGATATATAGATATAGATATATCACACACACACAGCCTGTAACAAGTGTTATTAAATACACTCATGTTGTTGAGCAGTTATCAGCAGCATCCATTCTTCCTCAGAACCCTTCATCCTACTACTGACCTGCTGAGCCTATGAACTATAGCTCCCTGGTATTCCTCCCCTCAGCCACAGTGACCATTACTTCACTTTCTATCTCTGCTTTTTGCCTCCTCTAAGTGCCTCGTGGAAGTATTTTGCCTTTTTACTTTGTGTGTGTGTGTGTGTGTGTGTGTGTGTGTGTGTGTGTGTGTTCCAATGTCTTCAAGTGTAGCATGTATCAAAGGTCCCTTTTGCTTTGGGATAGCAGCCCTCTTATCCTATATATCACAATCCATTCTGTAGACACTCAGTTTTAGCTGTTTCGAATAATGATGCTGTGAAGATAGGCACACAAGCATCCTTCAAGATCTAGCTTGTATGTAGGATGGGGTGGTGAGAACATACACTCAGGAGCAGAATTTCGGATTACACAGCCCTTTCTAACATATTGAGAGACTACTGTTCTGCTTCCCACAGTGGCCATATCATTCTCCCCTCCTCCTAACAGTACCCAGCGCTCTAACTACCCCCTATCCTTGCCAACACTTCTGTTTTCTGGGGTAGGCGCTTTGACGGTCATCACCATTGTTTTGAGACAGTATCTCGTACTTTCGATTTGCATTTTCCTGATGATCAGTGGCATGAGGCGAATTTCCCGAGCTCATTCAATTTTACTTTGACATGTTGGTGTCAACAAGCATCGCGGCATACCTGACACCTGTATAATCCTCCTTTCTAGCACCCAGTACAGGCATGCTGACAATTCTTAGGAACAGGAAGGTACAGGGGAAGTATGTGGGTTTGGGGATCTCTTCCAGCCAGTTTGACTCAAGTTCCTAAGCTCCAGGCTACTCACTGTGACCCTGAGCTCATATTGCTTTTGTCTTTAGATGGAGAATGAACTTCTGTTGCTGTTTTAAGAGTTAGCTGGGACAAAGCAGATTGGCACATATTAAATGCCCAGAAAATGCCAGCTCTTTTATTATTCAAGCTCATCTGGGATAGGGATCCAAGGAAATGACCTCTACCAATCAGTCTTCGGATGTGTATTATTGATTAGCACTCTAGATTTCTTCATTTGTAACTAATATTTCCTTTTCTGTTGAAAACATAGTTAATGGTACTGAAAGATTTGCTAAAAGCACCCTAAAAAAATGGCAACTCCCCATTACCTTACCATCACATCTCATATCCACTTAAAGAGGGTGGTAGCTCTGCTACCTCTTCTGAGTTTCCTTCTGGTGTTTGTAACCACGTTTTAAAATCGTGGGTATTGGGGCTGGAGAGATGGCTCAGCGGTTAAGAGCACCTTCTGCTCTTCCAGAGGACCTGGGTTCGATTCCCAGCACCCACATGGCAGCTAACAACTGTCTGTAGTTCCAGTTCCAGGCAAACAGCAAGGCAAATAAATAAATAAATAAAGTTAAAATCGTGGGTCTTTGCTTTAACATTTGGCATTTCAATGTTAACCATCAGCAGAAATGGAGACCTTCCCACCCCCACTGCCCCGTCCCTCCCTCCAATGATCATAGCTTTGATTCAGTGTACCATTCAGCTCTTGCATCCAGGACTCTAGGTACAGCTTCCAGCCAATTTATCCAGCACAGCTGTTTTTCCTGTCCCGAAGGCTGGTGTTCGTCTTTCCAGGAATTAGCTACTTCCTTGACTACTGTCAGACTCATTTTTCTCTGTGACTTTCATGGTTTTGTTTTTGTTTGGAGAAATGTAAAATTTACCTGTTGTAGACATTCTATTATTTTCCAAATATGTCAGCAGTCAGATCTCCTCCCATCCCATTCTCTTCTGGGATTCTCTCGTCTCCCTGGATGTGTCTCTTGGTGTTCCTCTGATTGTGTTCCTATATTGTATGTTGTCTGTATTTCCCAATCCCCATTTCTTCTACTTTCTTGATTTATGTCCTGTTTGTGTTGAAATGTGTTTTCCAATAACTCCCAGGGCTGGGTACACAGGAAATAATAATTTTATTCTTGCTATGCCTAATAACATTTTAATTCTCATCTCACTGCAAAGTTTCAAATGAGCCGGCTATGGAACTTCAGTCAACCATGTTTCTGTAGAAAAGTTCAAGACGTGGGCTTTTGTTTGTTTGTTATTGTTTAGTTTTTGTTATTTTTTTTTTATTTTTATTTTTATTTTTGCATCCAGGCTTACTGCAGGGAATCCTAATACGGTTCTAAGATCATTTGCATGTGGTATTTTTCTTTTTGAAAGATTTGGACATCTTAGTTCTAAAGGTTCACAAGTGTGGTTCTGTGAGTGTGTGTGTGTCTGTCTGTCTGTCCGTCTGTCTGTTTCCCTATATGTGTTTGGTGTTTGCCTCCCTGTCTTTCTCTCTGTCCCCCTTACCCCATCCCCCATGTGTGTGTCTGTCTGTCTGTCTCTGAGAACCTGCCTTCTTATCTCTGTCTTCCTCTCTCCCCTATGTATGTGTGTGTGTGAGACTGTCTGTCTCCCTCCCCCTCCCCGTCCCCCTCCCCCCCTCTGTCATATTATGAGATTTTGGACCTGGAAACCAGTTAGTGGCCTTTCATTCCAAACGTTTCCCTTAGAATTTGCCTGCCCTCCTTCTTGCTGTTTTTCTGGGATTGTTCCAGCCCTCCCTACCTCCTGGGTTGATTGTCTCTGAGACCTAAAGTGTTATTGTTGTGGTAGTCTTCTGACTTTCTGTTCAGTTTTGATTTAGTGCTTTGAATCTCCAGTTCTTTCCTCTTACCTGATGATACAATTTCTGTGGCAACTTACATTTTTTAAGCATGAAATATCTTTATCTCACAGATGGGTTATAATTGCCTGAATATTTCTGAGTTTTAACTTTCATTTCCTTTCCATTTTTCTGCTTTCTATTCTAAGTTTCTTCTTTCTCTTATTTGATTCTCTTTAACAGTGGAAGTTTCGTCTAAAGAGGTCCTATGTTTTGGTCACTGAGACTGAGATATTAGTCAATGAGAAGAAGCCCTGTGTTATGGTGAAGCCAACAACTGGGAGCCCATGGATGGTAAATTTCTCCCCCAGAGGATCCCACAAATAAAGTACCAACTATTTTCTCTGAGAGAGGTCAATTTATCCAGAAACATCTCTTCCAGACTGGACTGAGGCAAACTCTCTGCCAGCATTCCAGGAAGAGAGCTAGAGTCTGGGCTGTAGCCCTGGCCATCTTCTCTTTCTGGATGTCATCTCACCCCAGACCCTGCTGCCTCTACATCTCCTTCACCCAGAGGACAAACAAGTGCACGACTATTGGGAATGGAAGGACCCTTAGCATCCGATGAATACATGCTGAATTTGAGCACATCCCCATCTCTTGCTGCCCTACAGATACCCTCGCCATCTCCTTGCCTTGGCCTTCCTGTGTCTCTTCAGTAAATTGACTTGATTTTCACAGGAACCTTTTCTACCTCAATCTCCACCCCCAGTCTTATAGTTACTGCTTCTGCCATTCCAGATTGTTCCATCTTCCAAAAGTCACTGAAATTCATTACCAATATTATCTCCTTTCCCTTTCCGATTGGTCTTTGTTTCTCTTCTTTTGCTTTTAGATTGAAATAAAGTTCACATAGAATACACCATAATAGTAATTTTATAATGTGAATTCTGTAGCAAATGAGTGCATTCCCAATATTAGACAACTTTGACCTCTCTAGTTTCAGAATCTCTTGTTGCTACCAAAAACCTTCTATTTTTAAGAAACACACATGTGCATATACACACATGCACACATGCAATGAACACTCACACACTCATGCACACTCATGCACACACTCACACACACTGTTACACACACTCACTCTCTCTCTCTCTGTCACACACACACACACACACACACACACACACACACACACACACACCTTTAATCTTCCCTTAATACTTGGAAAGAACCAGTCTACTCTCTGTCTCTGGGTGTGTGCTTCTTGGGGAAATTTTCAATAAAACAATTTAGGGACATTTTACACATGTTCTTTCACTTAGCATAACATTTTCAACCATCTATATTACAGTATTTATTGTATTTTCTTCTGTACTGTAGCTGAAAAACAGTTCATTAAGTTTCATGATTCACTTTTCCCATCCATTCATCAAGGTTGGTATGTCTCTGGGTCTTTATTTGATTCTGTTATGATGGATTGGATCTGAGAGGTAGAAGTAATCAATAATGTAAGCAATCAGTCTGATGCTTTCAGCCAAAATAGTGCTGCCAAGTATTGGTATAAACTCCATGCCAACTAGACAGAAACCTGAGTCTTGTTTTTACTTCTGCTGAAGAAACAGGCTCTGTGACTATTGTTCATCAGTCACCAACAAGAAGAGGAGGCCTACCCTGGCATGGAAACCAACCAACTGAAGAAACTTAAGTAATCTTTGTTTTTAAAGGTTTTGGAAGTCAATTCCAAATTGTTTGTAATGGCATACATATCTTCATGTTAAATAAGTATGTTTTCATCCTAGGAATATCTATAATTAAGTATGAGCTCCTAAGGTTTCTCAGATCCATAAACTATGCTTTATATTAAAGAATAAATCATGAACAGCACTCTAAGACCATAGTACTCATTGCACAAAATCTTGTATTTCACACTCTGAAATTGGATTTTTTTTTTCCCTTAAGACAGGATGTCTCTCGCTATGTGGATCTGGTGGTTCAGAACTTGCTGTGTTGACCAGGCTGTTCTCAAAGTCGAAAGTGGTCCATTTGCCTGCCTCTGCCTCCTACATGAGGAACCAGCATAAAGAGATAAGTGCATATTCATGTGTGTTAGTGCTTAGTCTCATATTAGCCTATGTAAATGCAGCATGATCTCCACAGAAATACATAAAAGGTTGTGAGATGCTGCTGTGTTAGAATCACTAAAAGATCAATTTCCCACATTGATGCTGCCTAGAATATCAGTGTCTACCTCAGACTATAGAATTGATTTAAAATGCAAATTTGAACTAGACCTGGAGAGGGTGGGACATAGTTTCATAAAGTCCAGCCAACGGGGTTATTGGAAAGTTAATGGAACATACAGGCCCTAGGTCCAGCTTTAGGTACATTTGTATTTTAATTCAGCTATGTCTTTCAGCAACACTGGGCACACTGCTAACTCCCTGTCCTGATCTTGGAAAAGGGAAAGTCTTTCCTCCACAGCTTTCTTGGGATCATAGGCCTGTGGAGAGTCTGTGAGAATGCACAGGCCAGGTAGCCTAGACCCATGGACAAGGCTGGATGACCAGATGAGTTTGTTCCTCTCTCTCAGATAACAAAGACGTGAGCCAGTTGGTGAATAAAGCCACAGAAGGCTGCACCCGAGGTTTCTTGCGCCCTGTCTGTGTTCCTCGTGGCCTGAGAGGCAAGCTCCTTGGCATATGTTGTCAAATGCTACCAGCAGATGAGTGGTCCCTCACTGAACAGGAACTACAGCCCATCTCTTAGACCTACTTACAGGCAAGCACAGAACCTGGCTTCACAGAAAGATGAACAAAAAAACCCACACCAACACAAGAGATCAACAGTCAGAGGCCAAGGAGGGGAGCAGGATGCGACAAGTTAGTCAGCATATTTGTTGGATGACTGAGGGAAGGGTTCTTAGTAAAGACAAGTGTTGACAATGTGGCTCGGACAGGAACTGTAAAAGCCTTCCATGTCTTGTCATAGTCAATCCCCAATGTGATCATCCGTGCAACCACCATCATACCATAACCATCGTCATCAATTCAAATGAATTGAGTGACATGCTATTTGTCACACCCAGCATGACTATTCCTGTAACTATCGCACACCCTCACTATCATTATAATCATGAGTTCAGGCAATACCTGAGGAAATGCCAATATGTGCATTTCACTGTGATCCTCTGTCAAGGGAAAAAAAACTCAGACCACTGCCAGCCTGCTAGGAATGCTTATCATCATCCTTATTATTAGCTTAATTATATTATAAATACTTACTGAGTACCAGGTACTGCTTACAGATTGAACTTAACCATATTGGCATGTTATTAGCATCCTTATATTACAAATAAAAATGAAAGATTTAAAGAAGAAAGTGAGGAAAGCGCACAGTTAAGGAATGGCAGACGTGGCATCTAAGCTTGAGTCTTGTGGCTTTGTGAGCCACCTCGCACTGTGTCACAGCCCTGCTTACACAGCCTTTCCCAGATCGCTGCAGCTGGGTGCATTTGCAACAGGATCTGTACAGGACAAAAGGATGATATTAAAACTGCTATGTGCTTCTCATCTCACCATTTTCCACTCCTAGTTTATGTGTATTTTAGAACATATTTACCTGTATGACAGAGCACTATATAGGTTATTAGTGTGTTATTCATGGGCACAGTTCACTCATTTTTCAATAGAAGTGCATCGTCAAAAGGCTAGGAGACCACACTGCCTTTAACACAACTGACTTAACACCATAGCTAGGCAAATGGAAGGCTATACAAACTGGACCAGGAGAATACATTCATTGGGCACCACCCTGAGTCATGCTATTACATTCCAAAGAATTAAGGTCTCAACTGTGTCAAGTGATTGAGAATTATGATGTATATTTTGTTAGACCCCTCTTTAAGATGATCTAGTGAGGAAACAACACAGTTAGGGAGTCCAGCAGCCCATGTATGATAGGGTGATGATGATCCTTATTAGAAATAATAAGGATATGTTAGTTGTCTGTTATATTTTTAACTAAAGTGATGTATTGTCTTTTCCTTTGATCCCTACAAAAAATTCCCTGATTTCTCCCTCTTACATGTAGATTTGTGGCTGAGGAAAGAGTGCAGCTAAGGTGCTTACTGTACAAACATAAAGACCTGGCTTTGGATCCTCACCACACAGTAAAAAGTCAGGAGTGACGGCAAATGCCTGTAACCGCAGAGCTAGGAGTGAAGACAAGTGGATCGTTGGGGCTCATGGCCAGGCTATATAACCAATCACTGAGCTCCAGTTTCAATGAAGGAACCCTTCTCAAAAAGTAAAGTGATTGTGAGTGATTGAGGAAGATATCCTGTGTCAACCTCTGGCCTCCATACACACATGAGAACACATATACACACATATACCACACACCAGTGCAGGTATGTTAGTTTTGTGTCCACTTGACACAAGCTAGAGTCACTGGAGAGGAGATACTTGATTGAGAAATTACCTTAATAAGATCAGGGTATAGGCAGTTCTTAGGGCCTTTTCTTAATTAGTGATTGAGGTGGGAGGGCCTAACCTATTGTAGGTGGGGCTACCCCTGGGCTTGTGGTCCTGGGTTCTATAATAAAACAGACTGAGCAAGCCATGATGAGCAAGCCAGCAAGCAGCACTCCTCCACAGCCTCGGCATCAGCTCCTGCCTCCAGGTTCCTGCCCTGTCTGACTTCCGTCAGAGAGGAACTACAATGTTGAAGTATAAGCCAAATAAACACTTTTCTTCCCTGGGTTGCTTTTGGTAATAGTGCTTCATTAGAGCAATAGGAACCCCAGCTAAGATATGATACACACAATATTGAATTTAAAAAAAAAAAAAAAGGCTTGTCTCTTGGAGGTACACAGTGAAATACTGCAATGACTTGATATCAGGAAGTGGAATGGAATAGAACACAAGAATCAGAACCAGCCCAAAGTAAAACCTGAGGATGAATATTTAGGGTACATAATGCTCCAAGCTCTGTTTATGTGTTAAGTATTATAATAATTTAAAAATAAAAATACAATTTTTTGCTTTTGAAATTATAATATAATTACTTTATCGTTTTCCTTTTCTCCCTCCAAACATTCCATATATCCATTCCTTCTTTCTCTCTTTCAGATTCATAGTCTCTTTTTCATCAATTTTTATTAAATGCATATATATATATATATCTATATTCCTGAATTAAACCTGTATGATGTAACTTGTATGTGTGTTTCCAGAGCTGACCTTTAATATTGGATAACCAATTAGTGTGCTCTTCCCTGAGGAAGACTATTCTCTCCAAATGCCTGTGACTCTGAAATTCCACCTGACCTCCTTGGACTTCTCATGGATAGGAGGTTGCTCTTTGGAGTTGATGCTTACCTTGCCCTTTTTTCTCAGGCACATACTCATGCATAACACACACATACACACACACACACACACACACACATTCATTGGTTGTGATAATTTTTTTGTGTTGATTGAGGCCCTGTGGGCTTTTCCTTAGCCGCATTAGCACATCTATAGTTGTCTCCCTTGCTGAGGCTGTGCTTAGGCAGTCATCTGAAGTTACAGCAAATAACATAATCCTCTGGTTCTTACTGTCTTTCTACCCTCTCTTCCATGGTGCTCCCTGACCTTCAGATGCTGGAGTGTTTTGTAGACAAAACAAAAAAAGCAATGTTACAACATCAAGTTTTTCCTGATGAGCACTTCAGGACCTTTAGCTCATTGAGAAAGAAGGAACTAACAGATTTACAGACATTCTTGTGTATCTTTTCACATCTACAGAAACTGCATCTCTAGGTAAACATGCTTATGCTGTTTGCTATCATGTTAGAATTAACCTTGATCTACAAATACAATTGAGAAGAGGAAATGAACATTGGTTTGGTTTTAAATCATTGTTTGCCGTACAGCAAAAAAGTGGAGGAAGGAACAGATGTGCGTGTTAGGAATGACAGGGTTTTCAAGGATGGCTGTTTATAGTCTCTTCCTCTACTGAGATGGAGATGGTGACTGCAAATCCATTTGGAATCCAACTGTCATCACTCAGGAAGGTGTAAATCCATTGGAGGGACCTGGAGTCCATCTCCAGCACAAGAGACCTGAGTTCTCATAGGGCCAAGCAAAAGCACTCCATCATAACTGCTCTGCCTTCATTTTTAGACCCCGGGGTAATTCATCTGCTGGCTGCTGGAATAATGCAGAGAGGGCAGGTAAGAGCAGTTACAATGGCCCATAGCTACTGAAAGTCAGGAACTCGCTCCACAAAGGAACACCCACCCGTTGGCCATAGCACTGCTCCAAGAAACCAGAGCCACCTAGCCAAGAGGCCTCGGGGAAGAGTCCTTCCTGGGTGCAGTCTCTGAGTTCCCTCCAACCTTTTGTGCTCTGAGTAAGAGTTTCCACACCCAGAACCCAGTTCCAGTTACACCCCAAGATAGCATCAAAATGATAGGTAAATATAGCCTAGCTTTCTGGCCAGGCAGCCAAAGAACACAGTCCTGCGGGGGAGAAAATGGGCAGATGCAGATCTCCACTGACCATGATGTCTTCTTGGAGGGGAGCTGAAAGTGGCTGGGAGCAGTGCTCTACACCCATCAGATTATACTACCAAGAAAGAGCTGGGAGAAGCCCCGGGCTGCTCATTGTGACACAGCCTCTCCCTGGAAGGGAGAGAATGGGCCACCTCTTCATGACGTTTGAGATGAACCCAGCTGATATGAAAAACCTAGGGTCTCTGGATCTCCACCACAAAAGACCAAGTCTAGAGTTGCAAAAAGTCAGAGATGGGCAAGGTTGAACTAGTGTTACCCTTCCCCGGGAAAGGCACCAGAGAAGTTTGGGGTAAGGGACAGATTCTATGATTTCCATTGTCAAACCTCCAAGTTGGCCCCAAATAAACATGTAATCTCAAAGAAAAGATGGAGTTTGAACAGCATGAATTTGAACTGAGCTTCATGAGTGTTGAATTTAGCATCTTGGTTTCTTTTCTTCACTTCTGGACATCATAAGCATCCTTTTTTCTCCATGAACATCATTTTAAATGACGGAACATTATCAGATTGGGTGCTGTATCACTCACAGTGATTCAAATGCTTACAGTTTTTAAATGTGTCTTAGGCTGGGGAGCTAGCTCATTTGGCAAATGTTTCCCTTGTAGCAAAGGCCTGAATTCCATTTCCCAAACACACATAAGAAAGCCAGGCATGAGGTCTTGTGGAGTCCAGAGGAAAACTGTGGGTATTTCTTAGGAGCCATCCACCTGTTACCTGAGACAATGTCTCTCAGTGTGAACTGGAACTTAACAAGTAGCCCAGGCTAGCCAGTGAGCACCAGAGACCCTCCTGTCTTCATCTCCCGAGAGCTGGAATCGAGAGCACACACCATCATGTCCACCTTTGGTATATGTGTTTGGGAAATGGAATAAAGGTCTTTGCTATAAGGCAAGCACTTTGCCAACTGAGTTATCACCCAGCCCAAAACTTATTTAAAAAACTGTAGACATCTAAAAAATACTGGGAAAGAATACTATAAATGATACAATCACTCAATTTGACAATGTTCAACCATTTAAAATTATGTTTATGGAGAAAAATGCATACAAAATGGTGCTTATGATGCACAAAAGCGAAGAAAAGAAGCTGCCAGGATTCTAAGTTCAGCATTTATTAGGCTCAGTTCAAATTTCCTTACAATAATTTTATTAGAAGATTTAAATTCATTTGAGCCAACAAAAAATAAAATGCATCAAATCAAAGTACAAATATGGATGTCTTCCCACTCAGAACAGACATCTAGATGGCCAAATGGGTAAAAGTAATTACCACCAAGCCCCATGACCTGAGTTCAGTCACTAGAACCCACATAGTGGAAAGAAAAAACTAATCTTTATCAACTGTCCTCTGACTCATGCATGAACAGCATGGCATGCAACATACCTACACACAAACACAGACAGACAGACAGACAGACAGACAGACAGACAGACAGACAGACAGACAGACAGACAGACAGACAATGTAATTAAGAAAAAAACAAACACCTGGAAGTAAAAGTTTATAATCATATAGTGAAATAAAACTTACCAGAGATGGAGGCAATGGAGAGTGAGGCAAAGTGCTTAGTGGGTACAGAATTTTAGTTTGGGATATTGAAAATGTCTAGAGATGGTTGGTGATGTTAATTGCACAAAAATGTAACTGTAGTGTTGCCACTAACATACTCAAAAATTATTATGTATATTTTATCATAAAATGATACACTATAAAAATAGAAGGAAATAACAAACTCAAAAATTGAGGCTACTGTGTTTGGAGAACTCTCTCTCTCTCTCTCTCTCTCTCTCTCTCTCTCTCTCTCTCTCTCTCTGTGTGTGTGTGTGTGTGTGTGTGTGTGTGTGTGTGTGATACAGAGAGAAAGAGAGAATGTTATTGTTGTTGTTTACCAGGTCTTATTGTGAAATCTAGGCTGGTCTCAACTTCCCATCCTCCTGTCTCAGCCTTTAGAGTGCTATGATGACAGACATGTACCTCCATGCCCAGCCTGTGTGATTTTTTTCCTCCCTATAGTTTCTGTATATTCTAGAATATATACAATAAATGTAATTAACTGATCATCAAAATTTAACAAACTATAATGTCTTTCTAAATGTTTCTCAGCATATTACTAATACATTTTCTTACTTAAACGTTATTCCTGCTCCTGTTGCCCCCTCATCATTGAGAAGAGAAAGGCTGGAAAGCTCCCAGATGTAAGCTTTCTTCCTAGATAGTGTGAGTTTGCCAGGATGGCTTTGATGGTGATGACTATGGAAACCTCAGGCCATTTTTTCAGAACTTGGCCACTACAGACCATCAAAGCCATGCATTCAATTCATGTCAGACACAGTGTTCTCCAAGATATAACATGTACATCCATTAGCTGACATTCCAAATAGTATCCACCTTCCCTTAATATGTTTGGCATTCATTAAAAAACAATTATTTTATTATTTTAAATTTAATGATTCAAAATATCTCCCAGTTCTAGGGAGATGGCTTGGTTTGGATCCTCAGCACCCACCCAAGCAGATGCCTCATAATAATTGACCAGCCAGTTAGCCAATTGGTGATCTCTGTGTTCAATGAAGAAACCTTGTCTCAAAAAATACGGTGGGAAGAAATAAAGGAAGACATCTGACACACACCTCTGAAGTCTATATTCACCCCCATATACATGCATGCACCTACACACCCCCATACACATGCATGTACCCACACATACCCATACATGTATGTACCCACATACCCCCATACACATGCATGTACCCACACACCCCCATACACATGTGTGCACGCACACACCCCAACACACATACACTCATACATACACAATTACAAAATTTCCAAGGAAACCTACAGCCAGCCACCAAACATCCCTCACTTTCTGCCTGTCAATATATGATACTGAGACCCTGAAATTAGGAAGCGTCAAGGACTTGCTTAGACTCAGGAGATGGGACGTCCTGAGGTAGGAAAGTTAGACTTATACATTTTGTAAATTTTCTTAAGCAATGACTACTAATGATCTGTACTTCTGATTAACTGATAGTACTTCTGTTCATTTTCACCATTTACAGACCTAAACTGCCTAAAGCAGCCATTTCTCCTGTACTCCGGTTGTTCTCTACATTGAATGGGACCATAAAGTATGTAGAAGATGGTGTGGGACTTCTGGGGACAGTCACTCTCTGAGTACAGGAAAGAATTCCCATCTGAGGTTATACTAATGCAGCCTTCTAGTCTTCCTCTGTCCCAATACCCAGCTCACTGGAACTTGCCCTGATGATCAGCTTAGTGACCTTTGTACTCCCGACAAATGGGAGAATGCTGCAGTGAATATCGTCCTCAAGAAATCTTCATAAGCCTTTTGCTAAATCCTCTGAAACAAAGGACGGCCCTTCTGGGATCCAGTACCTCATAATTAAGGAACAACGCCTCATTAGCAATAAAGAGGATGTGGAGTACTGTGAGGGCTCAGCTGAGCTCTGGCTGAGACCAGGGAACCAGCTTGGTCGGTGGAGGAGACAAATAGATACCATGAGTCAGTCCAGTCTAGTGAATCTGAAAGCCCTCAGATCCAGAGTGCCTTCCGAGGACACACAGTTGCCACCCAGACTTGCTCTGTGGATGTCTCACCGAAACAGGGCCCCTTAAAAAGAAGCAGCTTCAGGGCTGGTGAGGTAAGTCAGATGGTAAAATGTGTTCCATACAAGCATAAGAACCCATGCAAAGAGCCAGGTGTGGTGACATACACTCTGGAGCTCTGTGGCCAGTCTAGCTGGCAAGACACAGGCCAGGAGAGACCCTATCTCAGAAGATAGATAATACTGAGGTCTAATGGACTTCTGTCCTACAGAGAGAGAGAGAGACAGAGTCAGAGACAGAGAGACAGACACAGAAAGAGAGACAGAGAGACAGACACAGAGAGAGAGAGATTGGGGGAGTGGAAGAAGAGAGGGAGGAAGGAAGAAAGGGAGGGAGGGAGGGAGGGAGGGAGAAAGGGAGGGAGGGAGGCAGAAGTAACTGCAGAGAATTCCCAGCCGAAGCCCTTACAGTGGTATAGATAATGAGTTTCCTCACAAATGTCACCTTTGGCTGATGGAGCTTGGGTACATTGTGTTGATGATCAGAGTTCACAACCACAATGAGAAAAGACAGTGGTGCCCACCTTATCACAAAGTACAGAGAGAGTGGGTGATAGTGTCTGGGCCAAGCATGTATTTGTCACATTTGGTGCAAAGTGCCGTCAATGGTTTTTTCCAAAAGCATCAACCTAGCAAAAGCACACAGAAAGATAAAGGCTGTGCTGAGCGAACCTAGCTCCCCCCCCACCTCCCTTCCAGCCCCACTCTCCTCTCTCCAGGGAGCTTATGGCAAACAATAGTCAAAAGGGTGGACATGTAAATTTTAACAGGACTAAGTGTTCTTCTAATGAGATGAGCAGGAGCAGGGCCTGCTTATGTGAAGGAAGTGGTAAGAAATTATTGTCCCCACTCCCAAACCCACGGTAGTAGAACTGAACTGGGACTCTGAGGAAGGCAATTCCCAAATCTGATGACGTAGGGTATTAGTGTTCCCACTGCCAACCCCAGCAGCTAGACTCTGGACCACTCCACAAAGCCTCACTAGAAGCATCACACATAGACCAAGGAGAGGCCATGTATTCTTTCTAGGCTTGCCATTTTCCTCCCAGTACGTGCAAATAACAGTCTTTGTCCCCAGACCTCACCCTTGCTACCTCAAACTGGGTTCCAGAATGAAAGGACAGAGATGGAGATACCAAAACAATGGAAAAAATAGATGCTGTGATATTGTTTTCCAATAGCTCAATTTGATTCTGTCCTATATAGAAAGAAAGCCCTCAGATCAAGAAAAAAGTAAAAATATGGTGTCTGGGGCCCCTTCCGGGTTCCAGAAGCCTAGTACACATGTAGATACATCTGGGATGGGGGAAGAAAACACAGAAGAAACAGGAAAGGGACCACCCTTCTTCCTCATCAAGAAAGAATTCGGGGCACACACAGAAGTCCAGGGCTATCAGATGACTGTTGGCGCAGTATCTGCTAGGCAAGCATGAGCTTTTGAGTCCAGATCTCGAGGACTATATAAAAAGCTAGGCACGATAGTGTAGTCTACAAACTCTAATTCTGGGGTAGGCAGAGGCAAGTGGGCCCTCCTAGCTCAGTTCCCAGTCAGTCTAATCAATCAGCAAGTAGATTCAGTTAGAAACCCTGTTTCAAAAAAATAAAATGAAAAATGACAGAGAAGAACATCTTATGTGAACTTCTGCAATCTACCCACATGTGCGCTTACATTTGCACACAAACACAAACATGTACACACAAACATTAAAACCAAGTATACACATACCTGCTCCTCAACACACACACACAGAGGAGGGAGGGGTAGGGAGAGGGAGAGGGAGAGGGAGAGGGAGGGAGAGAGAGAGAGAGAGAGAGAGAGAGAGAGAGAGAGAGAGAGAGAGAGAGAAAGGCCAAGTTCTCATTTCATGTCTAAGGTCACACTGTACCTGACCCAAAAGGGGAACTCAAGCTCACCACTGGACCAAGTCTTGACCCCCAGTCTAGAACAATGACTGTTCTATTGCATGTATTTAAATTATTCTGAGAACATAACTCAAGGCCATTTGTCAACTGTTTCTTCTCTGTCCTGGACAAAATATGTTCAGCAGCTATGAATTCAAAGCTCCAACTCCCTACACCTATGTCTCTGCCCCAAACATAGTGAAGATGTTTGATAAACTACACATAAATATGTGAACCTGGAGTTGACTCTGAGGCCTGAAGACCGTGAGGCCCACCTAAGATCCCTTTGTTTAAGCACAGGTACAGCAATAAGGTAGAAAGGCTGTCTCCTCAGCTCTCAATGAAGGAGCCTGCTTCCATCAAGCTTGCCATAGCTAGGAGGAATCCTGGTATGGACCAAGCCACCCAGTAAAGCTGTAGTACCCCCCAGCTCCCATTTTGCCAGGATAACCATTTCTTCCCCCTCTACCCACCAAGAAGGGCATAGTACAACTGAGCACAAAGCATTAGGTCAAGCCAATAGAGGGCTGCATCACAGTGGTCACTCTTGCCTGCAAACCTTCCTGAGTTACCTAGTCTTTCCATGAATCCATTTGCCAAACTGTCACAGGGGATATGAAGACTTACCTTCTCAATATTCCCCCTGCCCTAGAATGTGAGTACCACGGAGAGGGCTGCCAGGTGCTTGCCAGCAGAGCACTGAGTTCATGGTGGGCTTGTTATACAGCAGTCCTGGGGTATGGTGACCCCTAGAGTTGCGGGGAGGTAATTGCATGTAACAGCCCTCCCGTGAGAACAGGGTTTTGTTTTTTTCAATGTATATGGATATATTACTCGTATATATGTCTGTTCACCCTGTGTATGCCTGTTCCCAACAGAGGCCCAAAAAGGCATCATATCTACTAGAACTGAAGCTGCAGATGGTTGTGAACCATTATATGGGTGCTGAGCAAAGAATCTCAGTCCTCTGGAAGGGCAGGAAGTCTTCTTAACTACTGCGCCATCTCTCCACTCCTGAGAACAGGGTTTTTCTGTGGCCTGCTTCTTGAGCTACCTAGGTGCTTATACTAGTGTATGATCAAAGTAGAAACTCAATAAATATAGTTGGGGGACTAAATAATGATTTCCTAAAGAACTGAATAAATTATTTCTATAATGGATCAATGTTGAACAGTTGTGATTATCGCTGATGCCCCAATGATAATAGAAAAAGCCTTTGCCCCTGCCTGTCATTTATAAGTCTATGACCAGCCTCAGATCAGTATGGCTTTTGTCATATCCTAAAGCCTGGTCTGGCCTGGCCTGGCCTGGTTGACCCCCTATTCCTCAGATCAGTATGACCTCAATCTGACCCCAAATCTTCAGAACATTCAATCCATCACCTAGCTGCCACCAGGGTGGCTTGCCTTCACATCGGGGTCAGGACTTTCCTGGTCCTGCCTTTTGCTGGCTCTGTCATTTGGCACAGAGTTCCCTATTCAGTAGCCTAGTTCTTCATAAAGGCCAGGGCCCTTCTTGGAAATGGCAGGGACCTGAAGACAAGGGGATCCAGCACCTTTGCCAACAGGGACATTGCATAATGACAGCACCGTGTTCCAGGTGAAGGAACATAGCTTCAGAGAGGAAAGCAGTCATTCTTCCCTAGACTCAGAGAGGCTGAGATGATTGTCAGACTGCTTCTCTTTTAAACCAACAGATTAGGTTTTGAAAATCAGACAGCTCTGGCCTCAGCCAGGAGGTGCCTCCCCACCATTACCACACCCACAGGTACAACCTCCTTTGGGGGACAATAGGTGGCTGCCACTTTTGTGTAATCTGAACAGTGTCAGGAAGGAACCCACCCTAGAAATATGGCCTCCTGAAATGCCTGGGATTCCGCCACCACTGATTCACTCCTTGGGTCCAGCACCACCCACTCTTGTTGTCTTGAAAAACATAGACTCTCCTGGGAGGGGCACTGGGTAAGCTGTTACCTAGTACCTGGAGGGCAGAAAACTCACCAGCACTTCAGCTGCATCTTGACAGGAGAACTATCTGGATGCTTGGAAGAGGGAAGGCTTTGAAGCAAAGCTTCACCAGCGTCAGGAGGTTTGTTACAGCCAGCACTGTCTACACCCTCCAAAGACAGCTGGCTCTGGATCTGTTTATTCCATGTGTTAATCACCAGAGATTAAAAAGAGGCAGCACATGCAGAGCCTGCCTCATGCCCCACATGCAATACACTCTCAAAGGCCTTCTGTTTCTTCCACAGATAGGAAAACATGGGTTTGGCTATCAGGGGAGGGTCCGGCCCCTCATCCTTCTGAGAAGAAATTCAAGGGATCAGAGTGTCTTCTCCTCCTCAGTGGATCATGGGTAGTCTTCCTCTAAACCATCCCTTCTGGTTCAGGCTTCCTTCTTCACTAATGACCAAGGATACAGTAAGAAAGGGCCAAGCACACACAGCTTAAGTAACTGCTCATTGTGGACCTGTTCTGGGATTCCCCAGGTCCTGAGGTGATTATCAGAGTCCAGTGAGACTCTTACTTGCCATTGATGCCTCTCTGTTCCCCATCTCTGCCTACTCCCCCCAGGAGACCAGTCCTGCCCTGTACTCTGTGCTTCAAGAATCTGATACCTCACACTGCATGCCTAGCTAATTTGGTCCTCTGGCTTCCAGTTAGAACCAGCACTAGAGGGTCCCAGCAGAGGGTCAGGAGTCGGGGAGCAGATATGCATAAAAAGATAGAGAAACACCATCCCCTTGAGCTGTGTTTGGCCTTTAGCTCAAGCACAGCTCCTACAGATGACTTCTGCTGGCTTCTGCCTGTGTTTGTGTACCTCTTTACCAATAAATCACCCTCTTTGTGCTTCCCCCAGCTATATCTCTAAGGAACCAAATAACATCGCAAATACCTACCACTCACTCATCATAACACTTCTGGGGAGATGCTGCCCTGAAGAAACTTTACATCAGCACCAAACTGGGCCATCATCACCTTCTTGGTCACTGAGCCTCTCTGGGTATCTAGATCTGCTCTCTGCATCTTTGTATCTTCCACTTGTGCCTAAGGAATCTAAAGACTGATTTCTTTTCTATTTAGACTCTTGGCGTAACTTTCAGTCCTCTCGATGATGGACAGTGAGATCTTTTTCTGTGATTTTCTCTAACTTGACCAAGTCAAGGAGTACTTTATCAAAGATGGTATAAGCGTCCCAAAGATGGGTGAAAAATAAGCAGAAATAAGCTTGTCACCTTTTCTAGTTTGGATGTAAAATGATCCAATTCACACTTTAAATCAAAACAGTCTGTGTCCTTCTGGGTTCTCTGCATGACCCCCTACAAAAAAAAGTAAAACTAGCCCATAGGATACAATACACTATGAAAACATCCTGTTTCCATACGAAGAAATAGAGACCCAAGAATCAGCAGCGACCTGCTCAAAGGGACAGAACCTGAACCCAAACTCTCCTGGCATTTGATTTAGGAACCTTCACATCACTCTAAGGAACTGGACTGACCAACCTCTTTTCCCCTGTAGACTGTGAGCTCTCTGAGGGCAGCAACCTCACTCCTACTCCTGTGCCTGGAATGAATTGTCTGTTTACCTCTTCATTCTCAGACATAAGTTGTCCAAGTACACTCGGCTCCACCCGTCCTCCGCATCAATAAGCATCAATTTGAAGATTCAAATTCACAAATACTTAGAGAAAAACCTCTGAAGGCTATTCTTGTGAAAATCCTGTAGTGGCACAGGTGGAGTGGCATTTGATAAAAATTACTTCTGAAATTGTTTACAGGAGAAATCTGGTCAAATGAATGGGGATAAAAGACTCCTCGAGAAAGGACTCCCAGAGCACCGGGGTTGGCCTGATTTCCTGGAAGGCCGACTGCTACTCAGAAAAGACTTGTTACTTTTGGCTCACTCACAGTTGAGGTATATCAACCTACCTACATAGTCTCAGTTGATTGATATGATCCTTGGACAAGAAATGAACTGCACTCCCAGCTCTGAGTTAGAATGAAGAGGGAGGAGAGGGTGGGAAATGCTGGCCTCAAGTCCAGTTTGCCGAGATGTGATTCTGAGATGAAGGGGAATTGGTGTTGGGAATGGGATAAATCCAGTCTGCAGGATCCCCTTTTGCCAGTGTCTGTTCTCTTGACTACAAAACACTACCCGCACTCACAATAGTAGATCATACAGAATGCCTTCAGGTCATCCTATCATTTAAGCTGCTCAAGGACCTCAAGGTAAAGGAAGATTATATCACCATTTTCAGATGATGAAATGACTACTACAGAGGTTAAGTCACTTGTCTGGGGTCACACAGCTAGGAAAAGAGAAGGAGGCTCGTGCCCAAGCCTTCTGGGCTCGGTTCTCATTTACCAACACTAAGCCTTGAGCAGGGAGCTGACGGGTGTGGACTGGATGAAGCCAAACAGCCTTGGCATTGACCCAGCCTGCTCTGAACCACAACCTCAGCCTCCACCACTGAGTTTTATGGGATGATTTAATTACTCTTTGTTAACACCCAGCAAGATGGCTGTCAGGCTCAGGACACACCTGGTACTTCTGCACCTCTGGCTGCCCAAGAACATTCTGGGAATAGCAGGCTGTCCTTGGCCTCAGAGGATGAATGCAAGCCTCTTCTGGCAATTGAAAGTTGTAAAGCATGTGGACAGATCACTGAGCAGAATTGGGGCAAACCTATGCTAATCAGAGAGCCGGAAAGAAAGTGTGCATCTGGCTCCCTACAACAGTGAGGCCAACACTGTAAAACCCTATGAGTGTTAGAAGTGTGGAGAACACAGAGAGGGGAAATAGAGGACAAAATTCTCAACTCCTCAGGTACTCACCCTGGGTAAGAAGAGAAAGGGTGGTGTTTGCATTCAGATCCCAGCAGCCCTGCCCTGTCTGAGCCTGCTCATCTTCATAGAGGTGCTAGGCAGAGCCAAAACTGTATGCAAACATAGCTTTGAGTCCTTACTATATTCCAAATACTCAGTGCTGTGTATTGCTCAGCTTCTTTCATCTTGAGAACTCTGTGAGGTAGAAGCTCTTTTATCTCGATTTTATGATGAGGAAACAGTCTCAGAGAAGGTGAGTAACTTGCCCAAGGCACACACAGCCAAGAAGCAGAAGCACTGGTGCTGGGTTAATGGCCAGCAGGAACCCTAGCTCTGACCTGCAAGCATATGGCGGCAGATGGGCGGGCTCGCAGCTTGTTTAAATTTCGAGAGATTTCAAACATATAAAGGTAATTCATGGCAAAAGTGATTGTGTGATACTCAGCCTGGGGAGTAAACATAAGTTTGAAGTCTGCATTCCTTCCCTACCTCGCAAGAGAGATCTCATCATGCATTTGTCCAGTTTCGTTCCACCCTGACATGCACACATGCACTAGGAATGGTTTACAGGCTGGATCTAAGTATTTTCCTGAATTGGAGTCTGTCATTTCTGTATCTGTGCTTTACACTATAATCAGTTACCTATGTTGGTTGCTTGTTGCCTGATCTGAAATTTTACATAAATGATAACTCATTTACGAAGACTGTAACAGTACATTTTCATCCTCTTTGCTAGAGAAAATTCCATTATCATCTTCAAAATAATAAGAGCCATGAATGCACAGAATTGATTTGTAATCCTGAAAACCAGCTGATGGGAAGGAACATCTCACTTGCCCTGAAGAAGCTCACTGTGAATGAATTCCTCAGATGTTAGAGAGCTATTGGAAAAGTACTGTCTGTGGAGGCTGACACTGAGGCTTCTCCCAGCTGAAGATCAGGCTGAGGTCACAACAGTAACAGATAATGGTGCTAATTATAAAGCTTTATAGTTGTATCTGCATTGATATTTTAAGCCATTATTCTAAACATAACCATTTCTTGGGATTGTGATGGTAATCGGAAGATATTCTGAAGACCACACAATCTATAAGGTTTCTGAGTATATCTTAGAAACAAAGCACATGTTTTTCAGACTAAATCTTATGCAGAATAGCTCTGCTTATAAACCAGAGGACCATTTCCAGGTACTTTCCCCAGCATAGGCCCCTAGTCTCCTTCTCTGACCTTTGAGAACCCATGAAAGCTTAAATCAAGTCCACACATTCCTTAAGAAGAAGTAAGCAAGGAGGGGGGGGGTGGACTAGAACTCAGACCTGAGTCCCCATGTGCATGCATTTTCTCTTCCATACTATTAAGAGATGTGCAAAATTATTATGCAATGTTCTCTAGCCATGTTTTACAAGTCCATAGGAGTCCAATGAGTAGGTAGCAGAGTCAGGATTTAAGGTTCACCTTCCAAGTCCAAGCCCAGAGCAGCTGGCCTCTAGCCAGGAAGAATATATAGCCTGACACTGCCTTTTAAGGCTTACCCTCTTCACTCTCTATGAGATCGATCGTTCCACATTCATCTTCCAAAAGCCAGTTCAATCCAAAGAGATCTTATAACAACATTGCATGTGGCTGTGTGAGATATATCTACCCAGAGGTTCCCAGTAGGTTGGGCCTTGGCAAGGACAAGATTTGGAGAAACTGCCTGAAGCCTTCATATCTTCCTTAGGATGCCTCTTCTGCACCCTTCCAGCCCTTTGACTTACTTTCTCAGGACCCCATCTAAAGAATCCAGTGATACATTCTTCCTTTCCTCATCCCCAAACACACACCTTCACCTCATTGACCACTCTTGCTAGCCTATAAAAATTCTTCAGTATAAACTCACATAACTTATAGTTTAATAAACAAAATATCCTTACAGTAGCTGATAAAGAGTGATTAATGTTAATGATGGGAACTTCAGGTGTAGGAGCATTCTGGGGGAGAGTGATTTATAAAAAAAGAAAATTTTTGCTGATTCCACAAGGATACCACACTAATAACCTCTGTTAAGCTTGGAATATACAATGTGTTTAGACTGACATTCAAGGAGCCCTGGGATCCATGTCCTCTGGGGCTTGTGAAGACATGAAAGGAGAGTGAATAGTGGCATGATCTTCTGTGGGACAAAAGCACCACCTCTTTGACCATGAGTGACAGAACACATCCCCTTTACTTCCTAGGCTGCCTTTCAGGTAGGTTAGGTAACAATGTGTCTCTTCCATCTTCTTTCTTGCTATTAGTGTTTTGTTCAATTGTTCTAGACAACCTTGCACCTGCGACAAGGAAAAAGGTTGCCCAGCCTGCATTACATATTTGGTGACTAAGAAATCAATATTGCCTGTTATTAAGCCACCAACATTTTAGGGTTGCTCGTTACTTACTGCATCATAGCAGAGTACATCCTGACTAATACACCATGGAAGGTGACATTTGTATAGTGTGTGCTCTGCATGGGACTATTGGCAGAAATTTTCTATTTCTGTACATCAGTAGCCAGAAAAAAACAACTGGCATTTTCCAGACACCCTGACTAGAAACAAATTAGGTTTTCCTAGTAATGCCCATGAATGAAGCAGCAGTGGCATTGTTGAGAGGTTTATCAGGCAGACTCTCCAGTCCAGCCAGCTGTCAACTTCATGGTTATCAAATGAACTTGTGGCAAAGGAGTCAAGCCTACAATTTCATGGGGTTCAGATCTCAGCTACTGGGGGCGGGGGGGCTTTAAAATAACACAATGATACCCTTGGGGTGTCCATTTCTGCAATCCTTCCAACAGTTCTGTGAGCCCCCCACCTGCCCTGGATCCCTTCCTACATGAAACACCTCCAGGGGTGTTTGCATCCTTCCAAAGTTCATATCCTTCTAAAGAGAACACAGGAAAATGCTAAGATGGTGCAGAGCCTTACCAACACTCAAAGCTGGCACAAGACCTCCCATGTGCATGTGCACATGTTCGTGTGTGTGTGTGTGTGTGTGTGTGTGTGTGTGTGTGTGTGTGTGTGTGTGTGTGTTGGGGTGGTCAGATGAATTTTTAAACTATACCTTGTCTTTAAAATCATAACAATGATTTCATGCCAATTGCTCTCATTATAATTAAAGGCATGGAGGAGACAAAATAGTTTCTTCTCCAAGGTGGTCCTGCCAGGAAAAACAGAGCATTGGTTCATGTGGAGATTCCCTAAGACTTTCACCAGGGCCCAATCATCTAATGCCAGCCGTGAGCCTGGGCATAAAAGGTTAAAGTCTCTTGCTGAACCACTGAGGGACCTACCTATCTGAGTACTACCAGAAGACTATGTGTGCATGCCTCTGGATACTCAAGAGAGTGAGTGTCTGCCACATTCTCACAGCAGTTAAGACCATGAAAGATGTGCTTGAAATAAAATCTAATGATCAGTATTCACTTTTATGGCATGGTTTATAAAAATATATGTCCTCATAAAGAGCAGCCATAGCCAACCAACAGCCTGTTAAGTACCTAGAGCTTTTTATTCCAGAACTAACAATCAAGTTCCTCACATAGCCCCATTAATGATGCCCCACATGACCTTGAACCCCTAGCTTAAACATCTTGTACATCATTTTCTCCATCTGTAAAAGGGAGATAATAACACTATCCAAGGGACCACATTGGCAGCCTGCTTAAAGTTCTGCAGATCAAAGGTCCTTTTTCCAGACCACGCTTACCATCATTAGTGTTGTTATTATTGTTGTTATTTAGAGAGACCATGTCGCACTCTAGGAAGTAGATGTGACTCCTAGGACTGACTCAGTACCAGGGATGAATGAGAAGGCACATTTTGTCCTGCAGAAGCTGTTGATGTAGATGCCACCCCTTTCATCGACATCACAAGGTAGCACATTCCTGGACTCCCCATGTGGCATGAGGCATCCACCTCCATGAAGACTGGCCACTCCTCAAGCACAGCCAATGTGTAAATACCTGTCTTTGGGAGAAGGAGGCCAGTGAGGAAGACTCAAGTTTTTGTTGATAATGTGGTTCCCCTGGTGACAGAGATAATCATCATGCCCTGGGATCATAGCAGGAAACTAGATTCAAGTCCCAGCTCCTCACCTTGTGACCTTAAGCACCAGGAGTCATTTTTCAGGTTCAATTCCTAACTATAAACTAAGGGTATTATTTTAGGGACTATAAAATAGTGATCTCTGAGGCCAACCCAAGGCCTCCTATTCCTGGTATTTATAATTACTCTAAAAAATATCACAACAGAGGTCAGACATAGTGGCAAAACTGTGGGCAATAACTGCACTCAAGAACCAGAAGCAGGAGGATCACAAGATTTAGGACAACGTGAGCTACATAGTATGATCTTGCCTTTATTTTTAAAAAAAGCAAAACAAAAAGGAGGTGCACTAGAGAGATGGCTTGGAACCTCAGAGCACGCTGACCAGACAGAAAAGCCTAATTGGAGACTCTACCTCAATAAATATACTGGGGCTTGACCCAGGAAGACTTTGCTCCACTTTGCTCCTGTATATATACTCACACACAAATACATACACAACCACACATTTCTATACTGTATACATACAAACACACGTACACATTTCTAAACAAAAGGCGTCTTTTGTAAGGATCTTGCCTAGACCTAGTCTTGGCTGACACATTTCTCCACATTTAATGACAGCATCAGTCGCTGCCCTCCCAACAGGCTGTTGGCCCCTAGCCACACTCAAGCAGTAATGTTCTAAGTCTGGGACAAGGAAACATACTGAACTTGTTTTGGAATTTACCAGCAAACCGAGCACTCAAAATAGAAACTGAGATTCTATGTACAGGTAAACACTCACTTTGGTCTTTCAAAGTGTACCCATGTGGGACCTTTGCCTCCCTTCGTGTGGCCTATATAGGAAAGGTCACTTATCTGGGTGAATAAATTTGAAAAAAGAAGAAGAAAAAGCAATCTCCACTGTGTGCTTGCTGCTGCATGGGTTATAAGCAGATTGTTCTCAAAGATGAGGACAGCAATCTGCTGGAGGCCCAGCTTTGATTTAAAAAAAAAAAAAAATGGGCTGGATTTCAGCTTCCAGGGGGAACACAGTGCAAAATCTACAGCCTCCTGGGGCTCCTCAGTGCCTCCCCATGTATACCTCTATACCTTTATCAGCTTGTTTTTGTTTGCTTTATAAGATGTTAGCTCTCCTTGGAAATGTTTGTTTAAACAAAACAAGACATTAAAATGCTTGAGAATCACTGGACATCTGTAATAGCAAAGAAGCAAATAAAAAGAGCACTTGTTTGGAGAGATGTAAAAATTCACTTGGCCCCTGTGTTTGTAAGTTGCATCTTGTCATGAATGGAGAAAAGCCCTTGGGATGGGAAGATGTGGGATAGGTGAGGTGTGGCAATGTGGGTATTTATATGTCATTTTTTTTTATCCTGCCACCAGCTAATTATCATAGAGAGAAGTAGAGGGGCATGAGAAGAAAGATCCATTAGTGCTCTGCCAGTCAGCTCCCCCCTAAAGTAAGAAAAGCACCATACAATGGAAGACCAAACTCAGAGTGAGCAGAGTACAAAAAGATATGTATCAAAGTCTTCACCCCCCTTAAAAATGTGTGTACCCTACAGCCCAGCAGTTCCATTTCTTGAGGGTTATCTTGAGATAATCAAACAAGTAAACAAAGAATATCTACAAAGAAGTCTGTGCAGAGTTATTTAAGGTAAAAAAAATAACTGGGAATAATCTTCATGTTCTACCATAGGGTACAGATATGAAAAAAAGCTATGTTCTCATAATGAATATTATGTAACCATTAAGTATTGCTGTAGAAGAATATTGAGATATCTGGCTAAATGAAAAAATAAGTTATTAACCAACAAAAGAGCACCATATAATCTTGTATTGTTGCTTACATATAGAATATATACTTACAGTCTATGTGTTTATATGTTGTCACACCACAGAATCTATGGGACATTGGTCCCAAAACCCCCTCACACACCAACAGTCATGGCTGCTGAAGTCCCTTATGTAAAATATCAGATTTGTACATATCCTAATTGCTGACAATGCATATTATAGAAGATGTTGGGGCTGGAGAGATGGCTCAGCTGTTAAGAACACTGACTGCTCTTCCAGAGGACCAGGGTTCAATTCTCAGCTCCCACATGGCAGCTCACAACTGTCTGTACTTCCAGTTCCCAGTTCCAGGCAAACACCAAGACAAATAAATAAATAAATTTTAAAAAATGTTAAATGAGTAGTTGTTACATTGTGCTGTTTATGGACTAGTAACAAGGAAATTCTGTATGTATTTAGTATAGACTTTTCTTCTAATATTTTTTACCAATGGTCAATTAAATCCACAGAACCATCAGGTATCAAGCTGTCTAAGGCATAGTATTTAAACACATAATTGGTATATAAGTATTGATGTGAGTCCACTATTTCAATGTGGAATGCTAGCTGCTTTCTCTATATGTTCTGTATTTCCTCAAAATAATATATGGAGACTGCAGAAACTGTTCAGTAGCTGAGAGCATTTGCTGTACTCATGAGGACTGGATTTGAAATCTCATTACCCACATGACAAGCTGGCCATCCCAGGCCAGCCTTAATCCTAGCTCACTTAACCAGAAGATCACTGATGTTTGTCAGCCTCCAGTCTAGCTAAGAAAACAAGTCCCAAGTTCAAGGAGAAACCCCACCTCAAAGGAATAGATGATAAAGAAGGACACCAGATATTCCCTTCTAGCCTCTTCACACACACACACACACACACACACACACACACACACACACACCCCAACCATCACACACACTCCAACCATCACACACACCCCAACCATCACACACACTCCAACCATCACACACACCCCAACCATCACACACACATAAGTGCATAAATAAATAAATAAATAAACAAATATTAAAAAACCAACTATTACTTTTGTGATTTAAAAAAAGATAATGAAAAAGATTTTGTGTGGTTTGATGAAAATAGAAGTTATGTTTTAGACAGGACCTATGGGCCGGCCTCAGGGGACAATTTTTGTCAGTCTCTGCCCTTCCTGGAGTGCCTGGGCATGAGTTAGTCTACTGTGTAGCACACAGTTCTTTCAGCAGAACAGGAATGTGCTTAAGAATGCAGGGCTTTTGTTTCTGGGAAGACGCAGATGGACTTCTTGTCCTCTGCCCCACTAAGAACATCTAGACCTCACAGGCTCTGGGCAGAGAGCAGTCACCAGAAGACTGCTGGAGAGCAGTTAGAGAGGGTAAGTGCTGGGCCCCAGCAGTGCTGGCACAGAGCTTTCTTGTTCATTTCATATACTCCAGACTAGCATGGAGATTGTGTTCCTAACCAAGAAATACAAATGAGCACAAGCAATGAGAACCGGCTCTCTTTGGCCCAGGACCAGGAAAGAGACTTGGTAGAAAAAAAAAAAAAATACTAGAACTATCATTGACCAACTGCAGCCAAACATTACAGGAAAGAAAAACAAAACAAACAACAACAATACCTTTCAAAATAAAAACTGTTTCTTACCCTGACCACTAAAGATAGAATGGAAACAAGCTATACTGCAGCTATACCAGCCTAGAGGAGGCTTCCAACATCACCCTTGCCAGTTCGGAATCAGAGAAGACCAATGAGAGAACAGGTCCTTCATTTGCCCTAGGTGTCCCCACCCTCCACACATACACTGTGACTCCTCTTCCAACAGGATCAGGGTGCCAGTCACCCTCCATACTAGGTATCAGAAGAGGCCCTGGGAAAAGCAGAGGTGATGAGACCATATCCGGTTCCTTCAGTGTCAATGAAGGACACATGACCAGCATTCACAGATACTCCACCCTCCCAGCCAGGGCCTTAGCAGAAAAAGCCAAATGGAGATCCAGATCCTTTGCTTCTCCCACAGGCCCACCCCCACCAGGTGTCAGAAGGCACCAATTAGAGAACTGGGACTCAAACCCCAAGCCCAGCAGTGACAAGGAAGTACCCATCCCTTTCCCTTGTGAGGCAGGTGTTCAAAGAAGCTAGCTCACATAGAAGGAGTAAGGCAGACTCAGAGTAAGTACCCTGAACTGGCTGTCTCCTGAGACCAACTGTCATCAGAGAGGTGTCATTCAGCAACTGATGAAGGCAGATGCAGAGACCCAGGGCCAGACATTAGGTACAGTTTAGGGATCCCGTGAAAGAGGAGGAGAACGGAATATAGGAGCCAGAGAGGTCACAGACACAATGGGAAGTCTCACCCAGTCAACTGACCTGGGCTCCTAGAGACTCACAGAACCTGAATGGAGACTGACCTCTGCATATGTTAGATTATGTAGCTTGGTCCTCTTGTGGGAGTCCTAGCAGTGGGAACGGGGTCTGTCTTTGACTCGTTTGCTGGGTTTTGGGACCCTGCTTCCCATACTGGGTCACCTCGCCCAGCCTTAATACTTGGGGAGGTGCTTAGTCTTACCACAACTTGATACGCCATGTTTTGTTGATACTCATGGCAGACCTGCCCTTTCCTGGATGGAGACTGAAAAAGAGGGAATAGAGGGCTGGAGGGAGAATTGGGGCGAGGGAAGAATGTTGGGGGAGGCAGCCAGGATGTAAAATAAATAGATGAATTTTAAAAATTCTTAAAATAAAAAAAGAAGATTCAAGGTGTCCTAACATTAGCAAAATACCCAATGTTTACATGCAAAATAATTAACCATACCAAGAATCAAAAAAAATTTAACTTCAATGCCACAAATGTTACAATTATCTGCATATTTTTAAAGTAGAGCTATTAAGACACATTGGTATATATTTATAAACATACTTTAGTGAAAAACAAAAAAAGTTTTAAGGAAATTCAAATGTCTCCACAAATAAAGACAAAATACAACAGAGATCCAAATGAAATTTTAGAAATAAAAAAAAAATCACAGTTTTTTAAACCTAATAAATGAGCATAGGGAATGGAACTGCTCATAGTGACAATCTCCCAAAAGTGGGAAAGAATGCCAGAGTCCAGACAGCCCGTGGTCAGATTAGCACTCCCCTCAGCCTCCCTCACGGAAGCTTCCTTGGGCGGTGAGCAGTGGCTAGTGCAGAGATTCAGTTCTAGGCAAAACCCTGAGACTGTTGGGTGTTTGTCCCTAACAGGACATCTAGATCATCCCCTCCAAGGGCCAGAGAGCATTGCAGAAGAGGAGACAGAAAGAATGTAGGAGGCAGAAGACTGAGGCACACTGGGAAATGTCTTCCAGAATGACATGGCTGTTGCATGTATCAACTCCCCTCAGCAGTGGCTGCCTGCCCAAGACTGGACTCATTGATGTTTGATTGTGAATGGAGATGAGTTCATCTGCCTGCATTCCCACCTGAGGAGCAGTACGTAGTTAATGGTTAGTAAGGGATGAGAATTCCTGGTCCTGGATGGTGTGGTAAGCTGCCTTTGTTTAAATAGTCTTCACACCATTCTCATGCATACAGCACTAGTTAAATGCACACACACACACACATACACACACACACACACACACACACACACACACACGCAAACACACAGGACATGAGGGTTAGGGTTAGGGTTCAGCAGTAGTTGCTGGGAAAGTCAGGGGTTCTGAGTTTAAGTCACTTGACCCAATGCAGAACCCAGGCAGGCCTGTCCACAGTACTGGAGTGTGGAGGAAGGCAATCCCCAGAACTCACTGGCTCCTCAGCTGGGTTCTAGTCCAGAGACAGACTCTGACTCAAAAATGAATTGAAGAATGGTCAAGAAAAATGTCCTCCCTCTGGCCTCAGCATGGGCAAGCACGGACACACTAACCCTAACCCTTACACGTGTTCGTATGTGGGTTTAACACACACACCATAAGAGGAGGAAAAAAGGAGGTAGGAAAGCTTCAGTAAGACGGGAATAAGAGCACAAAGAGATACAATCAAAGTACAGTGTGTGTGTGTGTGTGTGTGTGTGTGTGTGTGTGTGTGTGTAACTGTGAAAGAAAAGGTTAAATTCTTAACACTTGATTAACAAATTCAACAGCTAAATAGAGAACTCAAGAAAGGAAGAAAAAACATCAGTGAATATGCAAGTACAGAAGTAGCCCAGCCTGCATATCGGGGACCTGAGGGACTGGGTCACAAAAGACAATGGAGAGGAGCTGCCCAATCTATACAGTGCTCACTATGCAAACCCAACAGCCTGGACTTGATCCTCAGGCCCCATGGAAAAAACTGGACCTGCTGTCACACACTGACGATCCCTACACTCAGGAAACAGAACCAGGCAGGTTCTGAGGCCACTGGTCAGTCAGCCTAGCCTAATCTCAGTGCTTTGGGTCCCAATGAGAGACCCTGTCTCAAAAAAAAAAGAAAAAGAAAAAAAAGAAAGAAAGAAAGAAAAAGAAAAATTGAACCTGGAAAACAATACTTGAGGTTGACCTCTGGCCTCAAACATGCACTGCACACACAAGAACATTCATACACATATGTACCTGTGTGCATGCTCACACACCTGCACTCACTCAAATCAGTAGCACATGAAGGACCTGTACAACTATAACAAAAGACCCAATTACCAACCATGTAACTGGGGTTCCAGAAGGAGAGCAGAAAGACTGAAAAAAAATGAAGAAGTATTTAAAAAAATAACAGCAAAAAAAAAAAAGAACACAACCTTTCCACATTCATATAAACAGCCAAGTTCAAGGTTTAAGAAACTCTTGTAGTTAGGGTTTCTATTGTCACAGCAAAACACCATGGTGATAGCACAATCTGGATAGATTCAGCTTATACTTCCACAGCACTGTTCATCACTGAAGGAAGTCAGGATAGGAACTCAAACAGGGCAGGATCCTAGAGGCAAGGGCTGATGCAGGGGCCATGGAGGAGTGCTGCTTACTGGTGTGTTCCCTTTGGCTTGCTCTACCTGCTTTCCTATAGAATCCAGGACCACCAGCCAAGAGATGGCACCTACAATAGGCTGGCCCCTCTTCCATCAATCACTAATTAAGAAAATGTCCTGCAGGCTTGTCTACAGCCCGATCTTATAGAAGTATTTTCTTAATTGGGATCCCCTCCTTTCAGATGACATTAGTTTGTGTTAAGTTGACATAAAAGTATAGCCAGCACAGAAGCTGAGCAGGATAAGCCTGAAGAAATCAATTCCACGACAGAGGAACTAAACCCCAGTAAACTACAGACAAGGATGTTAGCCACACCTGTAGAGAAGCAACCTCACCTGGACCTTGGCAGAGCGGAAGACAGATAAGGAACCAAACTGGGAGTAAAGTCTGTCATCTTCCTATCCATCTTGAGGTTTCTAAATTACACTGGACAGTAGACACAAAATTATAGCAGTTCTCACATAATTATAAATGAATCTAGAGGATAATTTTAAATTGCATTACAAAGGAAGGAGGTAAAAGTCCATAAAGAAAAATAAGTTCCTATAGTCTGCTTGAACTAGTCATTGTAAATAAAAAAAGACTGAAAAGTTAAGTATGTATAATATAACATCTACGGCAACCACTAAGAGATCAGATTCAAACAAATAAGCCAATGTTATTCTAAACATGTTTTGGTATTCTAAACATGTTTCTTCAGCTCACAGAAAAGCAAATAAAATTAAAATACAGACTAGAGCTGGGGAGGTAGCTCAGTTGATGGAGTCCTTGCTTAGCATGCACAATGTAAGATAATAAATGGTAGTTTACGCCTAGAAACTCAGCACTTAGGAAATAGACACAGGAGGAGTACAAGTTCAAGGTTGCCCTCAGCCACATAGCAAGTTCAAGACTATCTTGGGAATATATGATACCCTATCTCAAAAATAAATAAATAAAATGATGTATTTAAAGCCTAACATACCACTGTTTGCTTTGTATATAAATGGAGTAGCAGAGACTCTCAGAGTAGTTTTTAAACATATGACTCCACTATGTGATATCTTAGCTCTAATATACTCTAAAAGAATATAGATAGAGACCAGGTGCTGTCTGCAGAGTCCCAGCACACCTGTAGCAGGGGCATATAAACTCTACCTGTCACCATACCCACAGCTCCTGCTGAGGGAATTTGCAGGGCTACCCACCTCGACCACGAGCTGAGGGAACAGATAACTACAGGGGTCCCTGAAGGACAGACTCAGACCCCGCCCAGAGGTGAGGAGGGGTCACCAGGCCCAAGCACCTATATCCCAGACAGGGAGGGAGAGTTGAGCTCCCATCGGTTCCGGTTCCGCTTCCAGGACCGGGTACTGTCTACAGAGTAAGCCCCAGAGAACTCTGTAACAGGTGCAGATAAAGTTTGCCTGTCACCATATCCACAGCTGCTACTGAGGAAATTTGCAGGGCTACCCACCTCGACCTCGAACTGAGCAAATAGATAACTTCTGGGGTCTCTGAAGGGTAGATTTAGACCCTGCCCAGAGAGGTGACAGGAGGCATACAAGCCCGAGTGCCACAACTGACCAGGAGTCATCTAATCGTGAACCACTGAAGCCATGGGGAAACGTCAGTGCAAAAAATTACATAATAATACAAAGAACAACATGATAACTCCAGAAGAGAGTGGCGATCTTACAAATACAAGACCTGAACTGAGCAATGAAGAGGAAACAGAAGGAAGCAACACCAAAAATTCCTTTTTGATGATCATCGAAGCTCTCAAAGAAGATATGAAAAATAGCCTTAAAGAAATAGAAGAAAATAAACCTCACATCAAACCCCACACACTAATAGTGAGAGATTTCAGTATGCCACTCTCACCAATGAATAGGTTTATCAGACAGAAACTTAATGGAGAAATAAGGGAGCTAACAGATATTATGACTGAAATGTACTTAACATACATATACAGAACATTCCACCCAAATATAAAAAACTATACCTTCTTAGCACCCTATGGAACTTTCCCTAAAATTAACCACATACTCGGTCATAAAACAAATATGAACAGATGCAAAAAATGGAAATAACCCCTTGTATCCTATCAGGTCGCCATGGACTAAAGTTAGAGTTCAACAACAACAGAACACCTACAAACTCATAGAAACTGAACATCTCTCAACGGAATCACCTCTGGGTCAAGGAAGAAGTAAGAAAAGAAATTAAAGACTCCCTAGAATTCAATGAAAATGAATCCACAACGTATCCAAACTTATGGGCCACAATGAAAGCAGGGCTAAGAGGAAAATTCATAGCACTAGATGCATACATAAAAAATTTGGAAATATCTCACAAAAGAGACTTAACAGCACAGTTGGAAGCTCTAGAACAAAAAGAAGCAAACTCACCCCAAAGTAGACAGTGAGAAATAATCAAACTCTTGGATGAAATCAATAAAATTGAAACAAAGAGAACAATACAAATAATTGATGAATCAAAGAGTTGGTTCTTTGAGAAACAAGATAGACAAGCCCTTATTCAAACTAACCTGAGGCAGAAAGAGTATCTAAATTAACAAAATCAGAAATAAAAATGGGGATATAACATTAGGCACCAAGGAAATCGAGAGAATCATTAGGTCATACTTCAAAAGCCTGTACTTCACAAATCTGAAAGCAATGGACAGCTTTCTGAACAGGTACCACTTATCAAAATTAAATCAAGACTAGATAACTGACCTAAATAGACCTATAATCCCTAAGGAAATAAAAGCAGTTAAGTCTCCTCCACACACACACACACAAAAATCCCAGGGCCAGATGGTTTCAGCACAGAATTCTACCAAAATTTCAGAGGAGAACTAATAGCAATACTCACGCTGAAGAGATGGCACAGTGGTTAAGAGCACTGCTACTCTTCCAGAGGACCTGAGTTCAAGTCTCAGCTCCCATGTGGCCCCTCACAACTGTCTGTAACTCCTATTGCAGGGGATTGGATCCCCTCATATAGACATACATGTAGGCAAAGCACCAATGTACATAAAATAAAATACATTAAAATAAAAAATACATTATATTTTAAAAAAAGAAATAACCCTCAGATTGTTCCACACAATTAAAACAAAGAACATTACTAAACTCTTTTTATGAGGCTACAGTCACGCTAATACCCAAACCACACAAAGATTCAACAAAGGGAGAATTGCAGACCAATCTCCCTCATGAATATTGATGCAAAAATAACCAATAAAATACTGGCAAACAGAATCCAAAAACACATTAAAAAAAAAAATCATCACCATGATCAAGTAGGCTTCATCTCAGAAATGCAGGGATGGTTTAACATAGGAAAAACTGTCAATATCATCCATCATATAAACAACCTGGAAGAAAAAGATTACATGATTATCTCATTAGATGCTGAAAAAGCCTTTGACAAAATCCAACACTCTTTAATTATAAAGGTCCTAGAGAAATTAGTGATATAGGGAAAATACCTAAACTATATGATAAAGGCAATATGTAGCAAGCTGACAGCCAACATCAAACTAAATGGAGAGAAAAATCAAAGCAATCCCACTAAAATCAGGACAATGCAAAGCTGTCCACTCTCTCCATATCTATTCAATATAGTTCTTGAAATTTTAGCTAGAGCAATAAGACAACAAAAGGAGATTAAGAGCATACAAATTGGAAAGAAAGAAATCAAAAATCACTATTTGCAGATGATATGATGTTATACATAAGTGACCTCCAAAATTCTACCAGGGAACTTCTATCACTGATAAACACATTCAGCAATGTAGCAGAATACAAGATTAACTAAAAAAAAAAAAAATGGTCTTCCTATACACAAATTATAAAAGAGCTGAAAAGGAAATCAGGGAAACATCACCCATTATAGTAGCTGTAAATAACATCAAATATCTTGGGATAACTTTAACCAAAGAAGTGAAAGATCTATGTTACAAGAACTCTAAGTTATTGAAGAAAAAAAATGAAGAAGATATCAGAAAATTAAAAAAAAAAAATCTGCCATGCTCTTGGATAGGTAGGATCAACATAGTAAAAATGGCAATCTTAACCAAAAGCGATCTACAGATTCAATGCAATCCCCATCAAACCCAACACAATTCTTCACAGACTTCAAAAAAAAAATTCTCAACTTCATATGAAAAAACAAAAAAACCAAGAATTGTAAAAAAACGAAATAAAAAAAGCCCAACCTGTTGAATAAATCAACTTCAGGAGGCATCACCATCCCTGACTTCAAGCTATACTATAGCATTACAGTAATAAAAACAGCTTGGTACTGGCATAAAACAGATTTGTGGATCAATGGAATGAAATTGAAGACCCTAACATTAATCCACAAACCTATGAATACCTGATTTTTGACAAGGAAGCCAAAAATATATAGTGGAAAAAAGATAGCATCTTCAAAAATGGTTGGATGCTATAACTGGAAGGTAGTATGTAGAAGAATGAAAATAGATCCATATCTAGCACCCTGCACAAAACTCAACATAAACCCAGTTACACTGAACCTAATTTTAAAAAAAGTGGGAAATAGCCTTGAATGCACTGACACAGGAAACCACGTCCTAAATATAAAACCAGTAGCACAGACACTAAGAACAACTTAATAAATGGGACCTCCTGAAACTAAGAAGCTTCTGTAAGGCAAAGGACACAGTCAATAAGACAAAAATGACAGCCTACAGAATGGGAAAAGATCTTCACCAACCCTACATCTGACAAAGGACTGATCTCTAAAATATATAGAGAACTTAAGAAACTAGAGGTAAAAACCCCAAATAATCTAATTTTAAAATGGGGTACGGAGATAAATACAAGATTCTCAACAGCAAAATTTTAAATGGCTGAAAGACACTTAAACAATTGCTTATTCCTTAGCCATCAGAGAAATGCAAATCAAAACAACTCTGAGATACTATCTTATACCTGTCAAAATGGCTAAGATAAAAAACACAGATGACAGCCTATGCAGGAGAGGATGCGGAGCAAGGGGAACACTCCTCCATTGCTGGTGGGAATGTAAACTTGTACAGCCATTTTGGAAATCAGTATGGTGCTTCCTCATAAAACTGGGAATCAATCTCCCTAAGGACCTAGCAATATCACTATTGAGCATATACTCAAAGGATATATATTCTTACCCCAAGGGCATTAGCTCGACTATGTTCATAGCAGCATTATTTGTAATAGCCAGAATATGGAAGCAATCTAGATGCCCTTCAACTGAAGAATGGCTTAAAAAAATTGTGGTACATTTACACAATGGAGTACTACTCAGCAGTAAGAAAAAATGATAACCTAAAAAAAAGACATCCTGAAATTTGGTGGCAAATGGATGGATCTGGAAAATATCATCCTGAGTGAGGTAACACAGACCCAGAAAGATAGACTTGGTATGTGCTCACTCATAAGTGGATTTTAGATGTAAAGCAAATGATAAATAGGCGACAATCTACAACCCTTGAGCAGCTAGGTAACAGGAGGAACATAAGAGAGACATACATGGATCTCCCTAGGAAGGGGAAATAGAGAAAACCTGAAACTATCATCCAGGTTTGATGGAGGCAGATGCAGAGATCCATAGCTAAGCACCAGGTCGAGCTCCTGGTCCAGATGAAGAGAGAGAGGAGAGAGTTTATGAGGATGAATGTTGATGGTCAAAACCACCTCCCCCTCCCCTGTGGGGAGATTAATCTGCCCAATGAGCCAAACAAGAAAGAGATGCTCACAATGAATTTTCTCAGTCGGCTAATGAGACCTCTGGTTTTCATGAGAACATCCATCCTTCTGTCTGTCTAGATTGAGCTTGAAAGTACTACCAGATTTTTGCCACAGTCTTTTCTCCAATACAAACAGTTTTGTGACAGTCCTTCCTCCTCACATGACTTCATCTTAGACCCTAATCTGGGTTTTGCTTAATCTTTTGTCAGTTTAGACAAGAAGATATTAGTATCTTCTGATAGAAAGAAAAATTTAGGCATACAGTATTCACATTCAAGATTTAGGGCAAATATGCCTACAAAAGGTTACATTATACCCAGGATATGACATATCTCAAGAATTTCTCTCACACATTTCTGGTACCAGCTGTGTGAGTTTTCCCCACAAATCAAGAAGTTCTTCAGGATTGGTTCTGGTTCCTCTTCCAGGACTGGGTGCTATCTGCAGAGTGAGTCCCAGCACACTCTGCAGCAGGTGCAGATAAAGTCTGCCTGTCACCATACCCACAGCTGCTGCTGAGGGAATTTGCACGGCTACCCACCTCCACCACCAACTGAGCGAACAGATAATGACTGGGGTCCCTTAAGGACAGACTCAGACCCAACCCAGAAGGGTGACAGGAGGCACACAAGCCCGAGTGCCACAACTGACCAGGAGCCACATAATCGTCAACCACTGAAGCCATGGGCAAACGTCAGTGAAAAACTTACATAATAATACAAAGAACAACAAAGTAACTCCAGAAGAAAGTGGCAATCTTACAAATACAAGACCTGAACTGAGCAATGAAGAGGAAACAGAAGGAAGCAACACCAAAAATTCCTTTTTGATGATCATCAAAGCTCTCAAAGAAGATATGAAAAATAACCTTAAAGAAATAGAAGAAAATACAAACAAAAAATTGGAAGAGATGAACAAATCTATGAAAGAAACATGCCAGGAACTAAAAGCTGAAATAAAAGCTGAAATGGAAGCAATAAAAAAGGCACAAAATGAGGCAAAGATGGAAATAGAAAAATCTGAAGAAAAAAGCTGGAACCACAGATACAAGCATAACAAACAGAGTTCAAGAGATGGAAGATAGAATCTCTGAAGTGGAAGACTCAGTAGCTCAAATAGATATATCAGTCAAAGAAAATAGTAAAACTAAAAAAGCCATAACTCAAAATGTTCAGGAAATCTGGGACACCATAAAAAGACCTAATTTGAGAATAATAGAAATAGAAGAAGGAGAAGAATACCAGCTCAAAGGCACAGATAATGTTTTCAATAAAATCATAGAAGAAAACTTCCCTAACCTGAAGAAGGGAATGCCTATAAAGATACAAGAAGCTTACAGAACACCAAATGGATATGACCCCCCAAAAAAGTCAGCGCGCCACATTATAATCAAGCCACAAAACATACAGAACAAAGAAAAAATTTTAAGAGCTGAAAAAGAAAAGGGCCAACTCACATATAAAGGCAGACCCATCAGAATAATGCCTGACTATTCAATGGAAACGATGAAAGCTAGAAGGGCTTGGTCAGAAGTTATACAGAGGCTAAAAGAGCATGGCTGCCAAACTAGAATACTATACCCTGCAAAATTATCAATCACCATAGATGTAGTAAACAAGATATTTCAGGACAAAGTCAGACTGAAAGAATATCTATCTACCAATCCAGCACTACAGAGAGTATTAGAGAGAAAACTCCAACCTAAGGACCACAGATACACCCACGAAATCACAAACAATCAATAAGTCCACAGAAGAATACCCTAGAGAAAGGAAATACAAACAAGTTACCACCAAAAATGGCAGGAAATATGAATCAATGATCACTAATTTCCCTTAATATCAATGGTCTCAACTCTCCTATAAAACGTCACACACTAACAAGATGGATACAACAACAGAAGTCATCCTTCTGTTGCCTACAAGAAACACACCTCAACCGCAAAGACAGACATAGGCTTAGAATAAAGGGTTGGGAAAACATTTTCTAGTCAAACAGTCCTAAGAAACAAGCGGGGGTTGCAATCCTAATATCTAACAAAGTAGACTTTAAGCTAAAAGCAATTAAAAGGGACCAAGATGGTAACTACTTATTCATCACAGGAAAAATTGGTCAAGAGGAGATTTCAATCTTAAATATTTATGCCCCTAATATAAGGGCACCTACTTATGTAAAAGAAACACTGCTAAAGCTCAAATCCCACATCAATTCTTACACCCTAATAGTGGGAGACTTCAATACCCCACTTTCAACTCTGGATAGATCAACCAGACAGAGCCTCAACAGAGAAATAAGGAGTCTGAAAGAAGTTATGATGCAAATGGATTTAATAGCTATCTACAGAACCTTCCACCCAAAGGCAAAGGAATATACATATTTCTCAGCTCCTCATGGAACTTTCTCCAAAATTGACCACATAATTGGTCATAAAGCAAATATCAACAGATACAAAAAAATGGAAATAATCCCCTGTAACATATCGTACCACCAGGGCCTAAAGTTAGAGTTCAACAACATCAAAACCCAAAGAAAGTCTTCCAACTCATGGAAACTCAACATCACTCAGCTGAACCATCTCTCGGTCAAGGAAGAAATTAAGAAAGAAATCAAAGTCTTCCTAGAATTCAATGAAAATGAATCTACAACGTATCCAAACTTGTGGGACACAATGAAAGCAGTCTTAAGAGGAAAATTCATAGCACTAGATGCCTATATGAAAAACCTTGAGAAATCCCACACTAGAAACCTAACAGCGCAGCTGAAAGCCTTAGAACAATTAGAAGCGAACTCACCTAGAAGGAGTAGATGGCAGGAAATAATCAAACTTAGAGCTGAAATCAATACAATTGAAACAAAAAGAACAATACAAAGAATCAACGAATCTAAGAGTTAGTTCTTTGAGAAAGTTAACAAGACAGATAAGCCCTTAGCCAAACTAATTAAAAAACAGAGAGAGAGAGTGTTCAAATCAACAAAATCAGAAATGAAAAGGGGGACATAACAACAGACCCCCAGGAAATACAGAGAATTATCAGATCATATTTTGAAAATCTGTATTCCACAAAAATGGAAAACCTAGAAGAAATGGACAGCTTTCTGGACAGGTACCATCTACCAAAATTAAATGAAGATCAGATTAA